>SNQJ01S0252449.1:0-12745 GCA_010110895.2 Picea sitchensis | reverse complement strand
CTCGGGAGGACTATTGTCCTCAGAGGTTCAAGTGGGTGCTTGAACACAGGGAGTTGTAGCTTCCATCTGGTTGCAGCCAGAGAAACCAGGGTGGCAGGGTGGTGCTAGGGAGAACTCTTGTTCTCTGTTTTACAGGTTGGTGCCTATATGATTGGAAGTTGGTGCTTCCATCCAGTTGGTGCGGGAAACACTCAGGGAGTTGGTGCTAGAGAAACCAGGGAGTTGGTGCTTCCTTATAGTGGGTGCTAGAGAAAATAGAGAGTTGGTGCTCTCAGCAAGTAGAATCTTGCAAAATAGAGGTTGTATCCTCATTATGAGTTGGTGCTCATATGTATGATAATGTAAAGAATGTAACTATTACTTATCATATAAAGAAAAAGAGGTTTTTACCCTGTATGGGTTTCCTCAGGAAATATTTGTCTCTGTGTTTCTCATATATGTGTCTAACGCTGAATGTGCCATTGTTTATTTCCCTGCATTATTGTGATCATCATTTAGTGTCTCAGCAAAGAGTTTAAAAGAAGCATAATTGTTTAAGCACGGTAACAATTGATTCACCCCCCCCTCTCAGTTGTCCAATAGGGGTTGTAGCCTCCTTCTAGTTGTAGCCAGAGAATTGGGGAGTTGGAGCTTCCCTCAAGTTGTAGCCTGAGAAACTAGGGAGTTGGAGCCTCCTTCCAGTTGCAACTAGAAAAAAAAGGTAGTTGGTGCTTCCAATGAATGTAATTCTTCAAGACATATAAGAAAAATCATTCTGTGGTTTTCTCCCGCTTTGTGTTTTCCACGTAAAACACTGGTTTACTTTGTATGTATGATTGTTCATTTGTTTATTTCTTATTTACTCTGCAGTTATTGGATGATAATGCTACATTGATATAACACTTGGATTATATGGTTAAAAAGGATTAGATTTCTGTATTATTGATTCACCCCCCCTCTAAGTAATCCAACAATGTTAATAAAAATGAGGATATTGAAGACATGTTACACCAACTCTCAATTGACTTAAGAGATTTAGAAAGTACATTATTTGATATCAAATTTAGGTAGGAGATAATCGTCACACCTATGAGGGAATACATCGAAAATTGGCTAAAGCAAGATTTAATCAAGATAACTAAAGAAGATCAGGTAGAGGTGGTTGGTACTAGTCATGAAACTGCAACCAAAGACAATACAAAAGGAACATCGACAACCAAATGAGATGAGAGATAGTCCATCACAGTAAGTAAATTTATCACAACCTTCCCAATTCTTTTCTCTTCTCATTCAAAAATCATTTAGTTGTTCTTATCTTTCCTAAGAAAACATAATCGATTTTTGATCGCTCCTTTTTTGTTTTTTATCGCACAGATTGTAGGTTGGGAAAATCCTGACCCAATCCACAAACATGAGACAACTATGAGAGTATCTACCCACTATCACCTTAGATGAACACTCTCCTCACTTTAGTGATGATGAAAATCACCACAAAGGGGAAGTCACAATGACCCTAGGGGGATTGAGTTGGAAAATGAAATAATGGAAGGTGAAACCCCTATAGGTCAAATTAGGAAGTGGAAAATGGCTTGGGTAAGAGTCTTGTTGGTGAGGATAGGTTGCCAAAGTGGAGTGTACATGCAAAAGAGTGTTATACCTGCCTGAGACAAGTCAAAATGTAGATGTACAAGACAAATAATCAAAGGAAAAGAAAGTGAATTTTTCTATATTGTATTGAAGAAGTAAACAAGAATATATCTCAGCGAGTAAATGATAACAAGTGTTGTAAAATATAGAAAAAAAAGTCAAGTAAATGATGTAAGAGACTAAGCGAGCAATTACTAGTCTAACTCTAGGAAATAGAACACAACTTTAGTGACAATAAAAGGATGTTAGATGATGCTATCAACAAGTTAGTGTAACATCTAAGTGTCTTTATCAAAAAATTTATACAGAAAGAAAATACAACCACCAAAATGAGCAAGTAAACCACCCAAAAGATAGCCAACCTCGAGTAGATTAAGTATAGTGGCTTCCAAGAAAATTGGTGGAAACGTAAGTTAGAGAAAGAGTTTGAATGACTTTTTTTGCAGCCCTAATGGTTGTATATTTTAATTTATTATAACCAAATAACTACCAAGCCAACCTAGATGCCTTAGTGGATCAAGCAACCCTGTGACACTAAGAAAAAATTCCAACTTTAACAAAGTTAATATCTCTTAAAATCACCTGTACCAATGTAGATGATTTTATTTCTCCAATGTAAATTTGTATTAGTGTTTTTCCAATGGGTTATGGAGTCTTATTGTATAAATTTATGTCTACCACTTCTCTAGGGGTGTAAGCCATTTTATTCCCTAAAGCAAGTAAATCTTACAAGATAAGTCTAGGAGGGTGTAAGCCCTTTTACTCCTCCTAGAAACCTTTGCATAGCTTATTCAATCAACAATAATGACAAAATTTGTGGAGGGTGTATTCCCTTATACTCCTCCAAGGATTTTGGATAAGAACAACCTTGAAACAAGAAAGAAAAACCAATAATATGTAGAAATTTCTTACCAATTCCAAGAGATATGGAAGATAAACTCTTATCTACCAAGACAATTTCATCACCATAGAAAAATATAATCCTCCAAGAAATAGCACACCACTTATATCCATAAGAAAAGTTATAATCATCCAAATAGCATCAAAGAGATAGATATTTTTTCCCCAAGAGGGGTGAAATTGCAAACAAGTAGCTCCTCTCAAATGAGAGAGTTATGATAAAATGAAATGAATTAGGTCTTTTTTTATAAAATACATATAAAATTAGTTTGTCCACATATCATTTAGGGTAAAACATGAAATAAGGAGGTAAAACTCCTTTATTTTTCACCCTTTACAAATTCAATTTTATTTTTACACAAAGAAACCCTAAAAATATTACGTCATTCCCCTTTGGGGTGATGTTTTGGCAGTTCTAGCAAATTGTTGATCTTGGAGAGGAATTATTTGGGCCTCCAAAGGCCATTATGATCTAAAAATGAAGAAGTCTTGTATTCTTGAAAGTATTTGCAAGTTAAATTTATGTGTTAAAAGAAAATGGATCAACTTTGCAACACAACTTTAATAGGATTTACTCATTCAAGATGCATATAAACAACAACATAATCAATGAACAAAAAACACATAACACAACAAATGATAAAGGAGTTCACCCCTCTCTTGGGCTACATCTCCTGGTCCAGCTTCCAATGGATCATTTGTATTATTTGCTCAAAGTGCTCAAAAATGTTCTTTACAATGCTCAAAATGCCAAATAGACTGCTCCAATGGCTTCAGAACATCCAAAAACCCCTAGTTGGGCTTTTTCAGCACCTCGTTTGGCCAAAAAATGAAGTAGATAGGCTTCCTGGAAGTCTCCCCTTCAAGCCTACTGTCTCTGCATCTACAAAACGCACCTCTCTTGGCTCAACCTAGCCCACATGCAATTTAAAGCGTAAAAACTTAGCACCGGGTGCAACCGCACAACCAGTCCAAACTGTCGAACTGTTATGCATTGGCCCTAACCACCAAGGCCCGTGGGCACATGGTTGTCACATGGCTGTGCGCTATACAACAGAGCTTAAGTTTTAACAATCGTTTGATAACTGTAATGTTAAACCGCATGCATATATATATACTAGTCACATGGTATAACAAACCACACATATATTAAATGGTTATAACATGGTTACAGTGGTTCTAACCGTCGTGGCTCCGACCGCATACAATACAACATATGACCATGAGTCGGGGCTTAGCTCCGGCTTGGTCCACGACCCCACATACATTTAAACAAATTTAAATACAATGATTTGCATATATGTAACAAGGAACATGTGTGGGCGTGCCGATTGGGCGACCTTTCCCAAATATTTACCCTGCCTGGAGGTCACGGGGTCGACTCCTGCTGAGTGCAAAGTTTTAACCAACCAATAGGTGACACATGGCGGCCTTTGATTGGGCCACGTGTCACCATCCCATTCGCTGCCAACAAACACATCACATGTCAACTGTCCAATAACTATCTTCCACGTCAGCATATTTCTTGCCACATCATCCATACGACCTACCATGTCAGCGTCTGTATGGACTGTACAGACTATACAGTCAGCATCCCTTTTTGCCTATTTGCCATTTTGAACAGAATGCAATATCTCTCGCTTCCAACCTCTGTTTGAACCCAAACAAGTTGCGTTGGGTTCACAAAGATGAGGCCTATGTTGTCATTCGATTTGAAGTGATTCCGAGCACTTTGAATTTTTGACCAAAATTTGATCCCCTGATCACACCTCCCCATTGGAAAGATTTTGGACCTCCAAAAGACTATTTTCAGTCTATTTGAAGATGAGGGTATAGTTCCCTCACTCTTCCAACCTCAATCCACTTGGCTTTGCTTGGATTTGTACCTTTAAGACCAACTCAAAAGATATACTCCACATTTCTCGTTTTGAAGTTCACATTCTTGTCAGGATGGTGTCTTCATGCAGTTCTATATAAGATATTTTGAGAGGAAAAATCATCCTATAGAAGGAATTTGAATATGCTCTCCTTAGTCATCAATCAATCCTTGGAGGCTCATACAATTTCAAATTCTCAACATTAACAAGCTGCATACATTTGCATATAAGGAGTAAAATCTAAATGAAAGGCATTATTTACCAATCTTGTTGATAATCTTGAAAGGTTCATATCGAATCGGTTTTCAATTTTTTACCTTCTCCTTTAAACCTCCTCATGCGATGTAAATGGAAACTTCATCTCAACTTAGAGCTGTGATGAACACGATGCTTGTCATGTCGTCTTGTGCCAGCGACTCTTTTCTATTTGCTCTTGCACCATTTGATGTATCCCATTTGAATTTGTTCAATGAACTTTCTTCCCTATCAATTTCATATTGACCATCGATGAGAAATTTCATCACAAAGATAAAATCTAAAGGAGATTTGGACAAATAAGCCAAAACATGCTTCAAATGGTGACGTTGAGTTGAAGAGTGTAACTCGTTAATAGCATCTTGAGAATGTAATGTAAGTACTCATCCCAAAGTTTAGGATGCTTATTGCAATAAACGTGAAGATACACCACTATTCAATTTACTATACGTAGACCATCTATTTCCTTGAGAATGAAAAGTTGTGCTCTTTTAGTTTGGTGTCCATGAGTGCCCATAAGCTTCGTCAAAACTTCAACAAATCGAGAATCCCGATGGAAATAATGGATTTATAGGTCCAAAATGCACCCAAACATTTTGAAAAGAAAATTTGTGTTAATACGTTCAGGCATGGCTTCTACTTTTGTAGAAGGCATCAAAATACACATTTTCATCGATCAACCACAACATAAAGATAATCATGATTTCATCGAGACGCCGTTAGAAGCTTCTACAAAGTCCATGAAATGCTTTCCCAGGGATGAGAAGAGGACAAAGTGGAGTATACAAATGCCCAACTTTTAGTTGCTAGGTTTACTTGTGGCGCAAAGTGAACATCTCGAACATATCTTGAAACACTTTCATTCATTTTGTGCCAATAGCAATACCTTTGCAGGTTAGCCATTGTCTTGCCTACACCAAAATGACCATGATAAGAGAAGAATGTGCTTCTCTTATAATGATGATTCTTTCCCCCTATGGAATAAACAACTTGCTAAGATGACCACAAAATATTATCTAATGCACATGGTAATCCAATTCATCGACATGGTTAGAGTGGCACAAAGTTTCATATACTTCTTTAAAATCGATATCTAAATCATATTGCTCAACACAACTCTCATTCATGATAGGACTATGGTTAAGAATATTTGAAGCACTAATAATAGGCCTCGAAAGAATATCAACAACTTTGTTATAAATTCCCTTCTTATGCACGATAACCAAGTGTTTGAAGAAAACCCATCCATCACGAAGTGCCTGGCTTGGTGTGGCTTTGTTTGTGATTTTAAGTATTGTAGTGGTTGATGATTAGTGTGAATAATGGTTTCTTTCCCCCAACAAATAATGTTTCCATTTTCACACTTTTAATACCCTTTGCATACAATTCCATATAATAAGTAGGATAGTTAGTCACAACACCATTACAATTTTCATAATGAAAATAAATGGGTTTACCATGCTGTAGAAAAACTACTACCATTGCATAATTGCTTACATCACGTTTGGATTTCAAAGGTTGTCTTAAATTTGGAAGTGCAAGAACATGTGTTGAATTGATCTTCTCTTTCAAATTATCAAAGGCTAACTGTTGCTTCCATTGGAAAACTTGTTTGATGCTTGTCTTTGCATGTAATGGAGTTGCAATGAAAGAAAAGTTAGCAATAAACTTCCTCCAATATTGGGCTTCTCCCAAAACTTCTTACCTACGAGAAATGCATTGTTGGGCTTGGGCCATTCCAATATGACTTTGACCTTCAGAGGGATCAATTTTTAATTCACCTCCACCAACAATATTTTGATCTTTAGCAAATTTTTTGAAGAGCATGTTAAACATGTTCACATTTGGACATTTTCAAAACAACTTTTCGCGCTTTCTCAAAACATCCAAAACTTGTTTCATGTTTAACATGCTCTTCACTGAAGTTGCTAAAGATCAAAAATATCATCAAATAGACAATAACACAATCATCAAGAAAGGCCTTACAAGACATCATTCATAACTCTCATGAAAGTAGGTGCATTACCAAAGTCCAAAAGGTATTACCATCCATTCAAACAAACTTGCTTAGTTTTTGAAAGATGTCTTCCATGTGTCTCCCTCGGCAATCTTGATCAATTGATCGGCTTCTCAAATCTAACTTAGTAAAATGTTAGCATCTTTCAGTTGATCAAACAAATCATGTCGATTCTAGGAAGAGGATAAGGATTCTTTCTTGTAATTTTGTTCAAAGCCACGAAATCAACACACATAAGCCATGTACCATCTTTCTTTGGCACTAACACAATTGGAGATCCACCTTAAGCGTGGAAAGCAGTACAATAACTCCTTTGTCGAACAACTCTTGGATTTGTTTTAATCTCGGGTTTTTCCATAATTGACATTATGTACATACCAATGTTGGAAGAGGACAATCTTGCTACAATTGGATTTCATGTTGGATACCCTTTTTTAGAGGTAATCCCTTTGGTTCTTTAAACATTCCATCATATTGATTAACAACCTCATATAGATCAGATTTCAAGTTTGTATCACAACCTTGAAATGCTTTCACTATCAATATCATTTTTGAGTTTAATCATTAAGAGAACAAAATTCTCTTTAGCATTGACTAATCTCTTCATTTGTCCACATTTACAAGTGACATAGAGGTAAATGCTTCTTTGTATGGGCTCTAACAATGTACTTTCAGCTCCATTCTTAAACAAATGATACTTATTCTCATGGCGATGAAAAATAGCTTTCTATTGTATAAATATGGGCTACAACACAATACCATAGATATCAATGGAATAACATCAAGCTCCTAAGTCATCAGCGAAATGTCGATGATAGAAAACCTAGTTTACCTTCTTGTTACTTGTAACTTAGTATTATCACATATCCAACCCAAGAAGGTATGGCTTAGGATGTGGAATTGTTCCAACTTAAGTTTCTTAACAATTTCGCCCGGATTAAAGGTTTTCTTGAGATCCAGTATCGAATAAAGTATCTATCTTAGTATTCTTTGAAACAACCCTTATGTGAAAAAGTTCAATTCTCTCTTTTCTTGTTGAGTTACATTGAAATTATTGTTACTTGAAGAACCTAGTACTTGCAATAGAACCATACCTTGATAACCCATAGTTGTGATCTTTGTTCATCGCAGAATCAAAACCTAAATCATGTTGAATGGTTGCGGCTGATCTTTGACTTCCCTTTGTTTCCAAACCTTTTTGGGTCTTCTTCGAGGATGAAGTTTCCAACAATGGTCTTCATCATGGCCATAATACGAACAATGTTTGCATGTGAATTTCTCTCCCTCTTTCTTAACAACAATATTATTTTTGTTGTTTCCCTTGATCTTCCTTTTCCTTTGTCTCCATGGTGAAAGGTTTCTTGCTATATCTTGGGTTTCGTTCCTTCCTCTTGGCACAAATGAGTGGCACAGAACACAAACTTCATATAGATTCGTTGGATTAAACATAATTATAGTATGTCTCAAATAACTATGTAAAGCTCAATGTATTTGAGTAAATTTTCTTGTGAAGACAAATCTACTCCCAAACCAAATCTCTTCTCCTAAATTCTTGAGTAAAGCTTTGCACATGCTGTCCTTTATCTTGTCTAAAGTTTTTCCAATTCATAGTATCTTTTTGCATATATATGCCAATGGGTAAAATTGATGAACAGTACAACAATAAAATCATTCCAAGAGGTTAAAAATTTTACCATGTTCTTCATGTCCTCACAGTCTTGGATTCCCACCAAATGAGTGTTACACTATCCAGTCTTAAAGAAACAAGATGAATCTTAGTTTCAACATATTGAATTTTTTGTATCCTACAATATACCTCAATCGGAAGATCAATTATATAATTTCTCAGCATTAACTTCTCCATTGTATATATTGGGGTTGAATTTAATAATAAGCAATGAAGGAATTTGTGGGGAATTTTACCATGTCCCTTTGGAAATTTGGAAGAGGTTGTGAACAGTGCAAGAAAGAAGATGATGATGATGGAGGGAATGGTGGAGCATCATTCCCTCCATTTCCATTTTGGAGTTTTATCACCACTGTCTCCATTGTTTTTTGAAGGGTTGGAGCCTTCACCTTGCAACCTTGTATTCCTTCATCATTTCTCTCATTTCCAAAAACGATTTCATGGAAATGAGAGAAAAGATGAAAATCTTGATGGAAAGGAACACGTTCATGACTCTCTTCATGAGCCATACTTGGTGAATGCCTCCTTGAAAACTAGGTGATGGTATATGTTTTTCTCCTTGAAGGATGAGCTTGGCTCTAAGTTAACCTTCTCCTCTTGGTTGAGTTTCAACCTTGTGAGCATCGGAAAACAAAACACTTGAAAATAACCAAGTCTTCAAAAACATATGCTCGATACCAGCAGTCCTAAAAATGAAGAAGACTTGTATTCTTGAAAGTATTTGCAAGTTAAATTTATGTGTTAAAAGAAAATGGATCAACTTTGCAACACAACTTTAATAATGTTACTCATTCAAGATGCATATAAACAATAGCATAATTAATGAATAGAAAACACATAACCACATTAAAATGATAAAGGAGTTCACCCCTCTCTTGGGCTACATTTCACAGTCCATCTTCCAATGGATCATTTTGTATTACTCTCAAAGTGCTAAAACAATGTGCTTTACAATGATTAAAATTCCAAATAGACTGCTCCAATGGATTGAATGTAAAACCCCTAGTTGGGATTTTTAGGCACCTCATTTGGCCAAAAATGAAGTTAGCGGAGCTTCACAGAGTCTCCCCTTCAAGCCTGATGTCTCTGCATCTACAAAGCATACCTCTCTTGGCTCAACCTAGCCCACCGCAATTTAAAGCATAAAATCTTGGCACTGGGTGCAACCGCACAACCGGTCCAAACTATTGAACAGTTACGCATCGGCCTCAACTACCAAGGCCTGTGGGCACATGTTGTCACATGACCACTTGGCAGCTATGGCGGGCTTAAGTTTTAACAACCGTTTGATAACTGTAATGTTAAACCGTATGCATACATACATATATATATATATATATATATATATATATATATATATATATATATATATATATATATATATATATATATCTTGGTCACAATAGTATAACAAAACATGCATATATTAAATGGATTTATAACATGATTATGGTAGTTCAACTTAGGTAATGGTTATAACATGATTATGGTGGTTCTAACCGTCGTGGCTCCGGTCGCATACAATACAACATATGACCACGGGTCGGGACTTAGCCCCAGCCCGGTCCACGCCCCCACATACATTTAAACAAATTTAAATACAATGCTTTGCATATATATAACAAGGAACATTTGTGGGCGCACCGGTTGGGCGGCCTTTCCCAAATATTTACCCTGCCCGGAGGTCACGGGGTCAACTCCTGCTGAGTGCAAAGTTTTAACCAACCAATAGGTGACACGTGGCAGCCTTTGATTGGGCCACATGTCACCATCCCATTCGCTGCCAAAAAACATGTCACATGCCAACTGTCCAATAACTATCTGCCACGTTAGCATATGACCTGCCACATCATCCGTACGGCCTGCCACATCATCATCCGTACAGACTGTACAAATTGTACAGTCAGCATCCCTTTTTTGCCTATTTTCCATTTTGAATAGAATGCAATATCTCTCACTCCCGACGTCCATTTGAACCCAAATGAGTTGCATTGGGTTCGCAATGACGAGGCCTATGCTCTCGTTTGATTTGAAGCAATTCCAAGCACTTTGAATGTTTGAGAAAAATTTGATCCCCGGATCACATCCCTTCATGCACTAGGGTCTTCTCTCCATCAAATCATTCCAATTCTCCACAATTCATCACCATCATCATTAAACTCTAGCCCCAAATCATGATGTCATGCCCTAGAGAGAGATGCTTTGGCCTTCCAAGGTCAAACGTTGGGAAAAGGGGGGCTAGGTTTCATCCTTCAAGGTGTCTCATCATGACTCCAAAGGAAATTTTCACCATCTAGGTTTTCCCAAGGTGTGGGTCATGGCATACAACCTATGGGCTTCCTGCCCCAATGAGGTCCCAAGCTAGGCTTGTTCCTCCAAATCGTCTGTCAAACAAGGTCCTTCAAAGGCAAGATTAATACACCCTCCAAGGGTCTCAATTAAAATGTATCATTCCAATTAAAATCACATTTAATAAAAGATCCATCTAAACATGTGCATAAAAACTACCCTATCAAAGTAAACAAGTGCTCAAAGACCCTATGCAACTTTCCAAGTTTAAGTATGGGAGAGTTTTCATGGTGACCTATTGGGTGGTTCATTCCTTAAGTCAAGGAGTGTTTCCTAGGTGGACCCTCTCTAAGCCATGTAAAGAATATTAAATGGATGGGGGTAAATGTTTTTAGCATGGGGTAGATAATGAAATAAAAGGGTTCCTATTGTCTCATTTATGGGTGCCTTTGTAGAGGGTGTGTTGCAACTTCATTTTCAATCCAACCTTTTTCCAAGACCATTTATTGCCATTATATATTTAAAGTGTTTCCAGTTTGAAGACAAAGTGGGATTTCTACCTATGCATGAAAAAAAATTACCACCTTGACTCTACCCTAGTCACATTGTGCTTCCCCAAATTGAAGACACATGTGTGGGACTTCTACCTAAGAATGAAAAACATTGTCCACACATGCTCTAACTTGGTTGGCATGTTTAATTCATTATTTTTCACTGGTCCCATTAGTTTCATGTGAGGAACATTTCATTTTTCTATAGATCCTTGGGAGAGAATCTAGAAGGTTCATGTTTGGATTTTATCTTTTTCCATCTACAATCCTTTGGGCCTTTAACCCCTTCTTCCTATGAAATGAGGTACAATCCCTTCTTGGGGAAGTACAACCAAAAATACAAAAAGGTGGGGCAATGAAAAAGGATGAAGTGTGGAAAGTGATAAGTATGGTTAGGAATGGTGTTAAGGAGACATCCCAGTAGCAAATATTTCCCCAAGTGTGACCACTTACTAGGGAACAATGTCAACCACCAAGCTGAAACAAGGCAAATAACATAATTTCCAAGAAGACATTCTATAATAAAAATCAACTTTAAATGAAACATATTCAAATGTCTCAAGTATTAACATGAAACTTACCACAATACTTGACTTGTACCTCATGAAGCAAGACCCACTGTCTTCCAGAAACAGGCTTATGTGGTGAATGCCATCATGATGAACTGGAGAAGTATGGTGGTGAAGTGGGTATCCATCTATGTAATTGGAAATCATAAGTCAATCCATCCCTCAAAACTCCATGTATGTAACATGATGGCCTTGAGACATTATCTCCTTAGTTATCCCTGGAAATGGGGGGATAAAATCTATCTCCTACTTGGGGACATGTACTCACTATAGAATGTATGATAACCTCAACATATTGTGGTTAGACATATGCCTACACACACTGAAAAAAAAAACTGTAAAATCTAGGGTGGCTCACTCACCCTTTTCTCATATAATCAAAATCCAAAACTTCAAAATTGACAACTATTCTAGAAAATATTTTTTTTACTTTATAATATGATGAAAGAAGGTTTCCTTTTATCAACGTGACTCCTCTCTTCCTTCAATTCCAGATGCAGATGCAAACTCAACTGACTCTTGTTAGTTCCTTGTGTGGTGGCTCTCCTTCCGTTGTCTCCTTTGTGACCGGTTGGGGTTGTTGCAGTTTTGGCTGGCGGATGGGATCATTTTATTCTCTATGTGGGCTCGAGTATCCGGTTCTCGCAACCTCTTATTGCATATCCATTCTGTTGGTGTTCTCACTGTGAGTGGATATGGTGGTTTTGAGATGTTGTCTTGCTTATGGGTTCTCTTGCGGGGGTGTTGCATGGTGTTTTCCTTCTGTTAGCGATATTTCTTGCTAAGGGGTTTAGATCTCAAAAGAACGGGTTAAAACCCACTTGTCCGAAGTTTCAGGCGATAATGTGAGCGTGATAAGCAGCAGGTACATCCGGGCGGTCCAGATTTACGCGCACAGATCGACGGCGCACAGCGAATGTCGGACCCCCCTTGCCTTTCGATCTTTAAGCGGGGGGGTCCGAGATCGGGGGCGC
>SNQJ01S0252447.1:10060-20455 GCA_010110895.2 Picea sitchensis | reverse complement strand
CCTTCGCTTAAAGGTAGAAAGGTGGGGGGGCTCCGGAATCCAATGTGGACCGCTGATCCGGGCGCTCTAATTTCTATCATTCATATTTGATTTCCATTTAAACATAGGTGCATTTTTCATCTCGAACTTAGGGCGAGTGGTCTTTTAACCCATCCCTTTGCATTTTACCCCCCTTTACAAGAAATGTCGCTAACACAGTGTTTGAACGTGATCCAACCCTGACTCTTCCAACTCTCGATATCTGAAATTCTCTAGATCAACGCCCCATGATCCTCGATGATATAATGGTCTAGATCTTATCGAGACTTCGTGTTTCACAAATTTGTAGGACTACTCACCTCCCTTCTTCTAACTTACAATTTTCCAAAACCTTCTCCATATCAACGGCTCACAAATCCCCATGATCTAACAGTCTATATCAACTCGCGAACTCAGACATCGTGAGTTCCTACAACTCTTACCTTTGAATTTTCCATCAGCGAAATGTTTATATATCTCCACGTGTCCTCTGGATCCAATGGCTCAGATATAATCACGACTTCGCATTTAACAGAGTTGGACGATGGCTCTCAACCATTATCCTCATCGAATTTATACTAGATCCGACGACAATTTTTCCTTGGTGCTCAGATCCAACAGATCAGATCTGTAATTCTCCTCTGTGCTTCCTCTGGTCACTAGATTCTGATCTAATGGACATCAGGTATTTGGGATTGGTGATCCAATGACCACTGTCGCTCCTCCTCCTAAACTTGCACATCCTCCTGATTTGGAAGAATTTCTAAGTGTCAAAGGTTCTGCGAGTCTTGATGACTTTGGGTCTCGTTTTCATTTCTGAGAATGCTATCTCTCCTGAGCTTTGGTAATGGAATTAACCTCGGCCCTAGCGCACACTTTTTCTCTGCGTGCAACTTTGCGTTATTCCTCCTGAGCTTTGATTGCACACTTTTCCAGTAATAATTCCATCATTGTTGTTGTTCTTTCCTGTAGACATGCCATCGTCGTTGTTGTTCTTTCCATCAATGACAAGCACACTCTTCCTGTAAACATGCCAACATTGTATATAAAAAAAATATTTATCCAATGTTATTAGTCTCTTTGACCAAAAGGTAGGGGGCTTGACAGGTTGTCTCGGGCTCCAGGTTGGTGATCTTCGTTGAAGTCCAAGAACCTAGAGCCCTCACCATACGCATCGATAAGCTATGCAGAGTGTTGGCTATATAAATGCATACAACCTTTTTCTCATTACCAATGTGGGATAAATATAACTAAAATATTTAATCCTCACCATCCATCACTTGATCTGATGGTTATTGAGTCTCCTCACTAGTTGAAACCCTAATGGTGGTCTCAAAGCTCCAATGTCAATCTTTGATGCATTTTCATGTCTCCCAAGCCGACCAAGACACAGTCTTGAAATCCCTTTGATACCATGATCCCTCTACGTCAGTATTTGTGGTGCAACATTCTGCTTGGTTGATGATATTAGAATTGATTGTATCCAATCACAGAGAAGCAAAACTAGTTGTGGTCTTCCCATCCAGCTTTTCTCCCATGAAAAAATCGAATTCAAACTCTGTTGTTGAACTTTAATGGATTCCATAAACAAATATTCCAAATCAATCTTCCTGTCGTTTCTCACCATAAATATGAATTATCCGACACCCTAGTTGAATTATTTTTGGAGCCAAGATAGAATTTTTCCCTTTCCCATTGTTCCCACAAGAGTCCAACGCTAAGAATGAAAGCAGAAGAAGCCATAAATTCAACAATTCTTCCTCTGCTACCCTGTATTCTATGTCCAATATGTAACCCAAGGAAAGGGTAATGTCCTTCATTATCATCATATCCAACGTTTCACGGCCTGGTCCAAAAACCTGTTCTTTGCTTCCAAAGATTTCAATAAGTCCATTCCTAACCTTGTCAACTCCATCATCCACTCTTGAACACAAAGTGGGTATTAAAGCACCCAATTGAAATATTGTACTATATATCCTCTTCAAATAATTGAAGTGTGCTTGTCCTGGTGTATCCTTTGTAGGAATATAAGTTATATCATCATTCACGGTGGCAAGAAAACCATTTATAGATACTACTATTGATTTAGCACATGACATGTGATGAAAATTATTTCTCTCTTGAATATTAATGAATCCTTCACATTTTTCAAGGTCTGTCTTCAATGGTTCCATAAAATCTACAAGCAGATTGAATAGGGTCTTACCTATTACCCTCTCTTGCTTACTGAGGTGCACTCCTGCCTCAACTGATGTTTGTGAGTTTTCACATGCATTACTGCTTTTTGAAATACCTTCACTTGCTTTAGTAGAACTTCCTGTAGAATGAGATATCCCCTGCAACTGCTTGTCAGACTTTATAGTTTCTTGAGTTTCTCCAAATACTCTTGATGATTTTGTTTTCCCAGTTCCAATGATATGAGAAGCAATATCTCCTTGATTTTTCTTCCTGCAAATAAATATACTCAGAAGTCTCCCAATCCCATGCAAAGAAGTTGTCTTACCTTCTTTTCTTAGATAATCTAGCTTATGGAATAAGGATTTATGATAACTTCCAAGATCGACATGTGGAACTTCTATTTCTTTTTCCCTAGATGCAATTGGTTTATCTTTCTTATTTTCTTTTATGATTCTTTGAGATTCAACTTGACTATAACTTTTGCAAACATTTAAATAGCCATCAATGACAATCGGTATTTCCATATTGCCAACAATCTCCCCCTTTGGCATTGATGGAAATACTGTCTTCATTTCTCCCCCTTTGAAATCAAGGGAAAAGGGATGGATGGCTCCCCCTGACTTTGATCACTGTCTCCCCTTGAACCGATGCCAAAAAATGCATTATTTTCTTGAGAGTTTAGTTTGGAAGAGAGACTACTCCTAGTCTTTTCATGGGGTATTCAAATACATCTATGCTTAAGGGGTTTGTGAAAATCCCTGCCACCTATTCTTGTGTTGGGACATATTCCAATTTAATGTTCTTATTTTTAGTCTGATCTCTTAGATAGTGGTATTTTATGGGAATGTGTTTTGACTTGGAGTGTTGGACAGGGTTCTTGGAGAGACTTATAGCACTTGTATTATCACAGTAGATAGTAGTAGGTTCATCAAACACTATTTTGATGTCTTGTAATGTTTATTTCATCCATTCCACTTGTGTACAACATTCTACTACTGCAATATACTCAACTTTAGTGGTAGAAAGAGAAATTGAGGGCTGTTTCTTGCTTATCCAAGCTACCAATGATTCTCCCAAGAAGAATGCTCCTCCACTTGTACGATTTTTTTCATCTACAACCTGCCTATTCTGCATCTGAATAGGATTTTAAAGTGAATGAATCCTTGGTAGGGTACCACAAACCAATATTTATGGTTCCTTTCAAATACCTAAAGATTTGTTTCACCGCTTGAACATGGCTCTCTTTTGGTGCTTCTTGGAATCTAGCCACCATCCCAACAACTTGTTTGACATCAGGTATGGAAGTTGTTACATAGAGTAAACTCCCAATCATTGATCTGCAGTGTTTTGGATCTACAACTTTGGACTCATCTTCCTTTCTTAGTTTGCATCCAACTTTCATAGGTGTACAAATAGGTTTGAAATCCTCTAAGTGGAATTTTTTAAGCATATCTTTAACATACTTGGACTGATGGATAAAAAATCCTATTTTGGACTGTACTATTTGTAGTCCTAGAAAGAAATTAATTTCACCAAGCAAGGACATTTCAAATTCTTGTTGCATCCTCCTAGAAAATTCGTTACTCATTTTTTCATCATCACTCCCAAATATAATGTCATCAACATATACTTCCACAATAATCATGTTACCACCAACAATTTTACAATAAATATTGTTGTTTGTTGATCCTGTTTTGAGGCCTTGTACTTGTAAATAAGAATCTAGCCTTTCATACCATGCTTTGGGTGCTTGTTTTAGCCCATAGAGTGTTTTCTTTAGTTTACAGACATAATCTCCTTTGTTAGTTAATTAAAATCTTTCTGGTTTCTCAATATAGACTTCCTCCTCTAAGTTTCCATTGAGAAATGTTGACTTGACATCTATCTGTTATACTTTAAATTTTTTGTAGTTGGCAAAGGCTAAGAACATCCTAATTGCCTCTAATCTGGCCACAAGTGCAAAGGTTTCTTCAAAGTCTACCGCTTCAACCTGAGCATACCCTTTACATACCAATCTGGATTTGTTCCTAATTACTTTCCCATTCTCATCCACTTTGTTTTTATACACCCATTTAGTTCCAATGACATACTTATTTTTTGGTCTTGGAACTAGTTCGCAAGTTTGATTTTTTTCAATCTGGTCCAATTCTTCATTCATAGAATTGACCCAATTCTCATATTTGCATGCCTCTTTGATTGATTTGGGCTCAATATGTGACAAAAGTGTTATTTTTGTCTGATACAACAATTGTCTTCTTCTCTGCACTCCATCGCTTTTATTTCCAATAATCATTTTTTAGGATGATTCTTTTGAGTCATTCTTGAGGGTGTCTTTGTGTCTCTTCTTGTGGATTCTTCTCTTATCTCTTCTTCTCGAATATATTCCTCATATTCACTAGTATTCATATCATCCTCTTCCTTTTCTTATTTATTCTCTTCTACTTCTTCTACTTGTGTACCAACTGACTCATCATCATCATCATCTTCATTGTCAAGTATAGTCTCTTGATGTTTGATCCTTATTGTTTTTAAATCATCCACCTTGACGTATCCACTCTAAACAATCTTATGTAATCTAATATTGTAGCATCTATATTATTTCTTGGTAGAAGAATATCCAAGAAAGATACTTTCATCATATCTAGAATCAAATTTTTCGAGATTCTCATCAATCCTTTTGATGTAACACTTACTTCCAAAGACCTTAAAGTATTTTAACAAAGGATTTCTCCCAAAACATAGTTCATAAGGAGTCTTATTACTATTAATAATGAGCTGACCTATGTTCAATATGTATACTGTTGTTCTTACATCTTCCCTCCAATATCCATCAGATAATCTTGCTTCATTGAGCATAGTCCTTGCAACCTCCTTGACTATTCTATTCCTTCTCTTAGCAATCCCATTTTGCTGAGGTGTTCTGGTAGCAGAGAATCATCTTTTAATTCCATGAGTTTCATAGAAGAGGTCAAACTATTTTGAGATAAACTCACCACCATTTTCTGATCTAAGACATTTTATTTTTGTCTCTTTTTCATTTTCAACAAGGGTCTTAAAAGCTTTGATTTTTTTAAGCGCTTCTGATTTTTCTTTAAGAAAACATACCCAACCTATTCTAGTAAAATCATCAATGAACAACATAAACTAGGTCTCTCCTTGCAAACTCTTGGTCCTTGTAGGTCCACAGAGGTCGGTGTGAACAAGATCTAAAGGTTTTGAGGTTGATTATTCCTTTTTTTTTAACCTTATTATAGTTTGCTTCCCTAGTTGAGAATGTCTACACATAGGATTTGAGGGCTTGGGATCTTTGGCAAGTTTCTTACTGCCCCAAGATTGTTGAATTTCACTGAATTGTCAAAGTTAATGTTCCCCAACCTTCTATGCCATAGCCAAATTTCATCTACTAAATTGATATGACACTCCTCATTCAATTTTGTATTTAGTATATATACATTCTCGGGATTTCTAGGGGCAGTACCAACCAATTTTCTCGAGTCATCTCTCCTAATCTCACATTTCTGGGAATCAAAGATGAAAATGTGCCCCTGAGCACAGGTTTGGCTGACACTTAATAGGCTAGGTTTAAGTTTTTCAACAAGAAACACATCCTTGGCTTTGTATTTTTCCAAACTCATTGTGCCTTTCCCAAGTATGTTACCTAAAGCATTGTCACCAAATGTAACTTTACCCTTTTGTTTCTTTAAGTTCAAAAACTTGTCCTTGTTTCCTGTCATATGTTTTGAGCATCCACTGTCAACATACCAGAGACCTTCTTTATCTTGGGATTTTAGGGCAATAAGACATTCCTCTTTTGATGTTTTTTCTTTCCAAAGCTTCTTTTTCTCTCTAATGAACTTTGTTTTTTTTGAGACTTCCATTAATTCGCAACTACTTGCTTTATGTCCATAATTATGACACCTGAAGCATTCTAGGTTCCCTTCTTGTAGAGGTGCAAATGAGTTATAATTTATCCTTTTAACTTAATTTACTGTTTGGTTATCTTTAATGTTATAGTTCTTAACCCTCAAGTTTTTCCTTCCATATGCTCTACAATTTGTAGCTTTGTGTCCGAAATTAGAGCATGCAAAGTAATAAACAAAGAAAATGTGAGGATACATGTTTTGATAAACCTTATTTGGTGTTTTCATATATTCCATCTTGATGGGTGGAAGTAGTCCTATGGATTTTTGATCATTACTTGTCTTTTCTTCATCTTTCTTCTTGAATGCACTGAGGAGAGAAGTTGCATAAGATTTTGCGTTAACTTGGTTTTCTTGTTGAGAATAGCCTACTCCATTTTTTTTACTTGAATCCCTTTGTGTTGTAATAATATTATCTAATATTTTAGATCTATTTTCATATCTTGTTTGAATGAGTTTTGCATCAAGTTCTTTTCTTAGGTGAACTAATTCTGCCTCCATTCTTTCACAGGTTATTTGTTTCTCTTTAAGAGAATTTTCCAGACTCTCTTCCATCCTATTTGCTTCTAGGATTTGGTTTTTCAGGTTGCTCATGAGTTACCCATCTCTTTTTCTTTATGTTCATGTTTTTCCTTTTGCTCAACTACAAAACATTTCAATTGTCTATATCTGTTTTTGTATCTTCTTAATTCATCCAAGGCATTATGAAGTTCTTCTTCCATATTAACCTCTACTTCATCTTTTGAATCTTCCTCATGCTCAAATTATTCTATCTCATTAGGATCTTCAATACATATAAAAAGGACTTCATCATCATCACTATCACTAGACTCTGATAAACTATTGTTTTCTTATTTTGAGTCAAAAAATAAATTCCCTTTGTAAAACTTTTTCTTGTGGTTGAGTTTTCCCTTTTTCTTGTATTTTTTATTTGTGTCTTCTTCATCTTTAGGGTCCTCCTTGGGATATGGAAACTTGGCTGCAAAGTGGTCAACCTTGCCACAATTAAAACATTTGAAAGGCAACTTGCCTTTGTACCTCCCTGATCCTTTCTGAAGTTTTTTAATAAAATTGGCTTTTTCTACATAATATTCTTCATGATGATGCCTTGGTTGAGTTTTTTTCTTCTGATTTTTTGTTTTCTTGAGCACCTTGAAAGTTTCCTCTCCCTATGGGAGGCTCTCGTGACCTAATATTAACTCATAGGATGTGAGGATTCCATACAATTCATCCATGGTGAGTTGATCTATATTTTCTCGATCTTCAAGTGTGGACACTTTAGGGTTATACAACATAGGAAGTGTTCTTAGTATCTTTTCAACTAACACATTGTTTGACACTTCTACTCCCAAACCTATGATTGTATTAACAATATTATCAACTCTTTCAAAGCACTCTGAGATATTTTCTTCATCCTTCATTTTTAGACCTTCATATTCTACTTTGAGAGTTTGAAGTTTGGCCCTCTTTACCTTGGAATCTGCTGCATATATAGTTTCCAATTTATCCCAGAGTTGTTTTGCAGTTTTACAGTTTAGTACTTTAGCAAGGATCTTTTTACTCAGTCCATATTGTAGTGTGTTTAAAGCCTTTGCATGTTCCCAAAATTTCTTCTTGTCTTGTGTTTCTATGGGAGTGACTTTTGGAACATCGTATCCTTTTTCAACTAATGTCCATACTTCCATTCCAATGGACATCAGATAGATTTTCATTCTAACACTCCAGAAAACATAGTCTTCACCATCAAATAGGGGAACTTTTGATGACGTATTCAACTGTTGATCCATCCCAATGTATATTTCTCTTTAAGTTATTTAAACGTTTACTGAAGATACCTTCTCTGATACCAATTGAAGGACCAGATATTGTCACTGAGAGGGGGGGTGAATCAATGATAGAATAATTTTATCATTTTTTTTTTGTTAATGCAATAAATATTTAAACACAATATTTATCGTGGAACCCAATTGGGAAAACCACAAACACTTTTCTTATTAACTGCAAAATCCGGTTTTACAATTTACATAGAAGGAAGATGTTCTTCCTCTTAGATCAACACCCATTGATCAGGATGCACCCACACCCTTGTTCTCCAGCTCCAACTGGTAGGAGGCTTCGACCCCCTATTTACTTATCTACAACTTCCAAGGAAGAACCTACTCCCCTGTAGGCTCCAACCTTCCCTAACACCTCCTAGCCTCCCTTTGTTCAACAATATGACAATGATATATGCAATCCTCTTGTAATATTCTCTGTCAAGAACTGGACTTCATCTGTTCTACTCTGTCTCTTTTCCTTTAATATTCTATCTTCAACAAGAGTCTCTCTCTACAAATTTTGATCTTTAGAAATTATATAGGCCTGTCATCACACCTTTTCACCAAACAATATGTTTGTTCTATAGTTACATAACTTTTCATAACTATCACACCTCTTCATTTTTCAAGATAATAACCTTTGATTATTAATAACACTTTTATTAATCCATTGTTTCTTTGTTCTTTCCAGGCTTTAGGCTGATCATCCTTTTTCACTATGCCCTTCATCAGCATCAACATCAGTGTCACTGTTTTCTTCAACATCATAATTCATTCTATTGGCATCACCATCTTCATATTTATCTTCAGTTTCTGGATCTTCAAAGACTTAACAAATAGATCCATCATAAATCCTATTCGATTATGTTTCATATTTTTAATGTATGAATGATTAACCAAGAATCATTTAACTGTGTCTTTTAACAGGTCACTATCTTTGCATTTTTGCAGGGTTTTACTAACTTTGGTGGACATCTGAGAATTGTAGCATGTGAACCTTTCGACAATTGTGGTGGAGAGTTTTTATCCTCTACAATTTCTTCATAGGATCCACCTTGATTTGATCTTTGTCATTTTGGTGTTGTGCAGGGTTTCTCAAAGAATTGTAAACCCAACTGACACAGATAGCAAGCATGTTTAAAAAACTGCAATAACATATTCATGTGCATTGTGTACACTTCCTATACTTCCATGCTTGGAGAAACCTTATAACTTGAACTCACCAATTTCTTTGGAAAAAAGAATGTCTTTTTTGTTCAACAACATTATGCCATCCTTCAATGTACATTACCATCTAATTTTGGTTCTTTTAACCTTTTCAAACTGAGAAAGAACTAAATTATTTGTATTTGTTTCATCTCCTCCCTGTTCATCAAATTCATCATCGTTGTCTTCATTTAAAGGTGGTTCTTAATATTTATTCATTTCATTTTTAATTCCCTTTTTAGTTTACTGGATCATGTTATGCAAATGCATGGTATCACTAAAACATGGTGATCCTCTAGACTTAGCATTCTGATAAATCTTCTGACGATTTGGTGTTGTGCAGGGTTGTTTAGCAATCCTCCACAATTGGTAGCATGCCAAAAACTCTGACTGGAATAGCGCTATTCAATATTCGAAGTGGTATTAACTTGGCAATGTATTTTGGTGACCCACTAGACTTATCGTTATTCCAAAAACTTCGAAAAAATGACAGTTTCACTTCCAACTGACGTAACAAACTCTTCTAAGATTATGGTCACTCATATGACCAACGCGCCAGTAGTGTATGTAAAACAATTATTTATCCAACGTTCTTAGTCGCTTTGAACAAAAGGTAGGGGGCCTGACAGGTCGTCTCGGGCTCCGAGTTAGTGATCTTCATTGAAGTCCAAGCACCCAGAGCCCCCACCATATCCTTTCACTACACATCGATAAGCTATATAGAATGTTGGATATATAAACACATACAACCTTTTTCGCATTACCAATGTGGGATAAATCTCACTACAAGATTTAATCCTCACCATCCATTGCTCGATTCGATGACTGTTGAGTCTCCTCACTATTCGAACCCCTGATGGTGGCCTCAAATCTCCAATTTCAATATCTGATGCATTTGAATGTCTCCCAAGCTGACCAAGACACATTCTTGAAATCCCTTTGATACCATCATCCCTCTGTGTCAGTATTTGTGGTGCAACATTCTTCTTGGTTGATCATATTATAATTGAATGTATCCAATCACAGAGAAGAAAAACCAGTTGTGGCCTGCCCATCCATCTTTTCTCCCATGGAAAAATCAAATTCAAACCCTGTTGTTGATCTTTAAGGGATTCCATAAACAGATATGTGTTTATGGATAAATTCGTGAGTGCGGACACAGACCAATCTCCCCAGATCCACCTGGATCTGGAACAAACCGTAACAGAATACTACTCTTTCCCTAGATCTAGCTATTGAACGAACTAAGAGAAATG
>SNQJ01S0252446.1:9820-22418 GCA_010110895.2 Picea sitchensis | reverse complement strand
AAAAGTAATTTCTTTACGGTCAAAATCTGCATGCAAGTCTGACCCTAGTTTGCTAGTCCGTAGGGTATTTTTCCCAACAACAAAATTGGCGACCATACTAGGGAAGATACTCTTTAGGGTTTCCGGATTTAGTTGAGTTTTTTGGGTAGTTTAAGAGATTATATTTTCTATTTATTTGCCTGTATTTTTCTGTAAGTCCTGAGCTAGCAGGGAGCCTGGTTCTTTATACCAGTTTTCCCTGACTTTTTCTTGATGGTAATTGTCGGGACACACAGAGGTACACATGGCCTGCAGAAGGCCTACACGTGTGTACCTACGCCCTAACCTCTTACAACCCGTGTGTGAACGCTAGCTGTAGAGGTTTTAGTAGCATGTAGGAGTTCAGAGAAATTGAGAGGCAGTCCTACTCTTCTCTGTCATAATTATACATTCTCAGGGGGTTTTCTAGATCCTGTCTGAGTCTTGCTGGTTCACAGTCCTGTCTCAGTTTGTATTTTTGTGTTTTGTTATTCCTTGCAATTATTTTTCTTTTCTGTTAGAAGAAGCATCCAAGCCTTCAAGAGACTCTGGTTATCAATACCAGATGCCTCTTCCTGGTCTGGGCTGTCTGTGGTTATTTTTGTCTTATAATTTATACATACACGTAGCCTGTACAAGGTTAGACAACATGTACACGCTGCCTGTTACAGCTCAGCACGCGTTTGCATGCGTGCTGTTTTAGTGACAGTAGCGTGCTTGAAAGGCTACTTTTTAAGCAGGGTGGGGTAGTCATCCCCTCCTTTGACGAGAAGTATTCTTGTCAGGCGTTTGAGTCTAGGGGTTGAATAGTTAGTAGGTTAGGTCCTCTTACCCTTAGCCTACTTTTTCTTAGTTGATAATTGACAGAAAACATAAAAAGAAAAATTTTGTTTTATGGTTTTTAGACAAGCGTAAGAGTCTTTGTTTTCTTGATTGCCATTATGTGCCTTCACTTTGATTCTTTGTGATCTGTGCTTTAAGCCAGAATTTGTCTTTCTTGGTTTTGGGCTTGTCGGTATTTTCCCTTTGTTGCTTGATTATCACTTAAATAAAAAAAAAAGGAGAAAAAAAAAAAAAACTTTTCATTTTCTTCTTTGTTTGAAGATTGTGTTTCTTCATCAATAGCTAGGGAGAAGTCTTTTTGTTCATAAGTTTTTTGCAGTGCATTTAGAGCATAAGTAGCTCATAGTGGAGTGAAATTCCTTTATGTTTGCTGCATAAAATCTTAGAAAAATTGAAAAGAAAAAGAAATCTTTATTTGTGAAAAGTTGTTGATTTTTGCATTTAGTAAAAGTCTTTTGTTTCCATCTTTTTTCATTCATTTTTGCTTTAGTATTTACACATCATCAGTTTCACCTTCATACCCCATGACGTAAGAAAACCCATAAAAGCAATGATAATTTAAAATCTATTAGACTTTTTGTTTGTAGGGTTCATACACTAGTTCAGGACTAGGGCCTTGGATTAGGTTGGAGAGGAAACTCTCCAAGGCCATTCAAAACAAAACATTAGAGTTTGTGATAGGGAGTGTAGAAGTCCAGTTTCATGGAAGTTATCTGGGACCCCCCTTTAACAAAGGGGATAAAAACAAGGTCACATGTGGAAATGTAGCGGAGATAAGCCCTCCAAAGCCAAACCAAGCATAGTGGAGAACACATATCGAGGGCTTGTTTTGGGATTCCATCGTTTGCATTTTCCAAAGGGCTTTGTGGGTCTCAAGTCCATTCGAGGTCCTCAGTTGTCTTCCGGACCATTTTCTCTCGATACCCTTGACAAGTTTCGGGCTTGATACCCTACTCATTGTCTTCTACCCAACTTTCGACTGTACCTGCCTGGTGACTGTTCATGTGTTGGCAAACTAGTTGTCAATCTTTTTAGGGACATACATAGGTGTTGGCAGCCAATTCAATTTTTTCCATTGCCCTATAAGATGCCTACACCTATGTCTCCTAAACTTCAAATTGTCGTCGCATTTTCCAAATAGAAGACATTTTCATTTCATGTGACACTTGCAAATTGGTTTCGATTTACTTTTCACGACTGAAAGCGTGAAAACTCCTCCATCATTATTTGAATTGTCATGAGCTTCTCATTGATTTTATGAAAGGCACTTACCTTTGGTTTGTTATTAAGTGGCTGGAATGATTTTTCGAACTATGTCCATTTGCCTATTCTTACTTTGATTGCGCAATTTGATTTTTATTTAATCAATAAGGCATTGAGCATGTAAATTTATTGGTTATATTTGATTTCATAGGGGTCATGGTTGATTTTGTTTTATATAATGTGATCCTTATTATTATAAGCTCTTGGCTTATCGATTTTATAAAATCATTGGTCACAATGTTTATAAATGTTTGATTGCAATGACGCGTTGGTTAAACTTTTGGGTTTTGATTTAATGGTTTGAATTATTACGATGGCATATATTTAACTTTGGGTTTGATTTCATATTGAATATTCATGGTTGGAAACAATACATTGGCGTATTGGTTTATCATCCACCTTTTGATTCTTGGGTTGTCCGATTAATGTGGTTTGAACGATGTCGTGATTGATTGAACAACGTTGTACTTGGCCATTACTATGTTGCATGGCCATGATAATCCCACCACCCTCACACGCGCACATTAATTTGCCTCCCCTTTGAGCGCTCGTAGATGTTAGCCCAAACGACTTTGCTCCTCTGTGTTGTTGTGTTCAATCCAAACCCTACCATGCACCCGCACCATGGCTCCAGTCGTGAGGGATGAACCCAATGGTAGCCAATCATTGTTGATGTTCGACAGTACTTACAGTGACCTTCAGGAATTTGGATGGCTCCCGTTCATATGAAAGTTTGATGGTTTTAACCCTTGTGTGGCTCGACAATTCGCATTAACCTTTGATGGCTGCCGAGCCAAGGTTGGGGATGTCCAATTGGAAATTGACGAGCAATTTCTCAGTTTAGCTACTGGTCTTCCTGCTACTGGACATAGATGGTCAAAAAATTGCAAAGTGGAAGATGTCCCATGGACATTGTTCTTCCAGTCACAAAGGGTGAGTTCCTGTGACAAAGGTTTGCCCGTGAATATGCTCAAGAAACGTTGGCACGACTTGCTGATGATAACCAAGTAGTTTATCACTTGAAAGGGTCGGTATGGTTTTGTTTTCTGATACCATCTTCGGTTACTTATGGTTTTCATGGGATATGAGCTTAATATGTCGTATTACTTGCATAGGAGCCTGTTTAAAATGTCTAAAAGGTACAAACACAACCAGGCCGATAGCAGCCTTTTCCACTTTGGGTTAATTAAAATGCTTGTGGTCTGTCATTTAGGGTTACACCGAGACTGTTGGAATGATTTTCTTAGTTGCAATAACTTTGAGGATTCAAGCCCACCACAGGTTGATAAACCTATGGTGAGCGAGAGCAAGTCTATACCCCCTGTGCCTTACAGTGCTCTGTTACCTAAACCCCTACCCGACTCACCTATTGACCTACCCAATTTTGTGACCAAAGATGTCGAGAATGTTAAAACCGTGGCTAAAAGGCCTAAAGCCAAACCTACTGCGAATTCTAAAGGCAAAAAGAACGCCCGATTAATCTCTCTCCTGGAAAGAAACAAACCGAGACCTCCTGTCAACCCTGATCCTATCATGGTGAGTGAAGATTCTGACTCGGAGGTGGAACGTTACCTGGAAAGTGAGTATCCCTATTCGGAAGGTCTATGTGACAAACCATCATACAACTTTGTGAAAAACCTACCACCTTGCTTGCAAAATGACCCTAATTATCTAGGCATTAGAATGCCTCGTGAAACCCCCAGTGACTCGTCAAAACCCCCTCCTGTTCAACCAGCCATTCCACCATGTGATCAGTGTGGCTCGTGGTTGGAAAGGTATTACCTTGATGTGCCAATGTTATAGTCCAGAATTCATGCTCTGGAGGATCAAGTTGCAAAGCTCACCAGTCAAAAAGTGAAGATGCAATCCACTGATAAGAAACAACGAACAACAGGTTCGATTATGTTTAAGAATGTGGAGTCGGCTACAGCGATCGTCAATTCAAAATTGGCATAGCTCGAGCAGCCTCACTGGTATGACTATCACCTGTTTATATGACAAACTCATAAGCTCTGTTTACAGCATGGATTTTCTTTGACACATAAGCATGCATTATTGTACATAGTTTCATTTTGATAGATCGAATGTCGTTTTCCCATTTTTATCTTTGATTAGATTTGATTTTGATTTGATTGATCGTGGTATGGTTTTGATTGTTTTAATTTGGATTGAATTGAATACTCTGTAACTCATTGAAGTTGTTAATATCTTTTCTAAACACAGGCTATTTTTGGTATTTCAATTTTAAACACAGTCAATGTTTGGATTCGAATTGGTTACATTCTATACGATATGGTTGGCAGTAATGGTTAACTGTTATGATTTTATATTCCATGTCATTTTTGACCAATTCAAATACCATTCTGTTAATACATAACCAAATTGTGAATAAATACGAATCATAACTGTTATACCCAACCAATCGATTCGCATTATTTGACCGTGTTATCAGTCTGATTCATATTGCAACAAATATATTGTTTAAATTTTGATTTGGGAACGAAAGTGATTATGCCCAGGATTACGATTTGTTTCTATATTTGATTGTTGCCCAGTTGATGGTTGTTATCACTATTCTGATCCTGTTTGTTGACTGTGTAAAGCCCAGCGATCGGAGTGTATGACAAAGTTTGGTTGATGCTGTTATGCATGTTTTATTTTGACTATAATCGTAACAGTCCTTCCATATTGGTATTTGATTAAAACAACATGAATCTTATGCACATTGTTACAGTCGTAACAAATCGATTATGATTGTGTTCGATTATGATTGTGTTGGATTACATCGTATCTTATACGATATGATTCACTATTAATTTCATTTGGATATGAAACATTTTGGTTACTATTTGACCCAGTTTTATGGCAACTGAAAAACAGAGCATTCTTATCCTGTTTCGTTTGCATTCCTTTCGATTTTGTTTAATTTGAATGATAAATTTACTTGAACCATTAGTGATTCGTTTTTTAATGTTTATTAAAAGAAAATTTAATTGGATTATTTTAAAAAAAAAGGGATTTCGTTTGATCTCTATTTGATCCTGTATGCTATTTTAGACTAGCTACAGAATCAGATGATTCTGTAGCTAAGTCTATATGATCAATTTTTTATTGTTTTGTTGATGAAATGTCTTTCTAATTGGTTATTTTTGGTCTATTGCAGATCAATTCGAAATGGTAGTGGCTTTGATGAGCAGTTAGGGGATATTTCAAAGATTTCACTTGCATTTTGATTTCCTAGTTTAGTTGATTTTGGGATATTTCCCAGATTATGTAAAACATTTTGATATTATCCACAGGGAGGTTTTACCCTGTGGAGAGACTTATATATACTTATGATTTTTGTAATAATGTTCATCCTCATTCATGGGAGAACAAGGATATGGATTTTTAATACAGACTGAAGCAGAATTTGATGTTTTGTCACAGCTTTAGCTTCTCATTATATCAACATTTTGTTTCATGTTGTGTATATCAATTTGTATCTGATTTATGACTACTTTAGCTATCTTAATCATGTGCAAATGATATAATTTTAATCACTGTAATCCATATCTGGTTTCTCCCAATTGTATAAAAGATATAACAATTGTCTAATTCGGTTTGTGAATGACAGGTTTATCTTCTTCATGATTTGAATTATCAAGTATAAGTTTATGCATAACAGGTTTCCCTTATTGCATGAATTTATAAATCTTAAAATTGTTATGATCTTTTATGTCTTGTTTGTCCTGTAAACCACTCAAAGAGCAGCACAACCAATCATTTACGAAAATATTCTGAACCAACCGGTGCGAGTTTACTTCCTCTGACCAGCTTCGAAGTCATTATACGCAGGACAAATGAGGAGCGCTTCCAGGTCAGTTAGTCGCTTGTTTGTTTACTGTTTTTATTAGTAGTTTAGTTCAGATATTAGTTTAGGTAGAATTAATATATTAGATCGTTTAATTTCAGTAAGTTTAATTTCTTTTTCATAAAATCATAAAATCAAAAATATATCTCTAGCTGCCTTAGGGCAGATAACAAATGATTTTTACAGGTTTTACTCAAATCTGCAACTTGTAGATATTGTATATTTGTGAATAAGCTGTAATTCAATTAGTAATTAGATATTTAATTGTTAGAGTTAGTGTAATAGTAGTTAGTAGTTAGTAGTTAGTATATAGAATAGTTAGTGTAATTTGTATTTAGTTTTAGTTTCATTTAGTAGTTTGTTTTAATTAGATTAGTGTATTAGTTTAGTTTTAGTTTGTTTTATTAGTTTTAGTTAGTTTTAGTTTGTTTTATTTGTTTTAGTTAGATTAGTTAGTTTAGATTAGTTTTCTCTTTGGTTTCCCTAGGACCTTAGAGCGGCCAATGGAGTCGTTAAACCCGTCAGGGTGGTTCATTCCAAATGGCTTGGGTTATTTAGACAACCTCGGACTGGTTCCACTCTCTCAATTGACGGACGGACAATTTCGCCCGCCAACAAATGGCACTAGAAGGAGGGCCTAAACTTAATTAATGGCACGAGGTGGTCGAAAGACTCCTCCACCCCCTACTCACTCACCTATAGTGACTAGAAGCCATTCACTCGATAATATCCCCCTCCAAACATAAACTACTTCAACCGATGATCCGTAGATCACAGTTGAGCCAGCAACTCCCAATCCCACAGGTGGTGATATAGAATAAATTGTCAGACAATCTCTTATCAAGACACATAGGGCCTTTGCTAGTCTCAGGCAACCAAATCACCCATGGGGTCAACCTCTAGACTTCTCTGAAATCAGAGAACAATTAGGTGACACTAACCTCACTATGAATCCCACAGATCCAACAACAAATCCTGCTGCAGGAGGATCTGGGATACCTCCTTCACCACCTCCCTCATCTCCTTCTTCCTCTGGAGGAGATTCCTCTGATGAAGGCAATTCACCTTCTCAGCCTTCAACACCTACTTCCCCAATGGCAAATCAGAACAACCCTGCTAGACCCTAGCTTGATCAGGATGTTGTAGTTGTACCTAGAGCCCAGCACCCTTTACCTAAGCACCCGGAGAAATGGCTTCCTAAGTTCGATCCTGATTCAAAACAGATAGTTGAAGATCATATCAAAAAAATTATGCTAGCCATTAGACTTTGCAATGTTGAACATGAAGACGTTGTCTGTAGGTTGTTCCCTTATACCTTTGAGGGTAATGCATCCACTTGGTACTTTTCCCAATAGCCTCATACCATAGTGTCTTGGGAAAAGTTTGAGTCATGTTTCTTGGAAAAGTTCGGAGACGGCAAGCCTCCGGAAGTCTTAGTCATGGATCTTTCAAGCTTAAGAATGAACCCAAAAGAAAAAGTTAAAGACTTTAATCAAAGATTCTTAACACTTAAAAACTGAATCCCTACGGATTCCATGCCTGCTGAGAGTCTTATAATAGATTATTACACTAAAGCTTTGCATCAAAGTATAGCTATTTGGGTTAAACGATCAAAGAAAGCCACGTTGTTAGAGGCCTTTGAAGAGGCAAGCCAGATTGAAAAAGACATAGTCTTAAGGATTCTTCTAGCAATGAAACTGAGACTGTTTCTTCTTCCAAAAAGAATATTGAAATTCTCCCCAGATCTACATAAAACAAAACACAACCTGAAAACTCTGATTTGGAAAATTTAACCAAAGTCGTACAAAAATTGTCTAATCAAGTTATAGATTTAAAAAGGTCGACTGAGGAAGCCTCTTCGAGTAAAGGACCCTACAAACCCCCTTTCCGAAAGCCTTTTCTAGCCAACCGGCCTAATCCAAACCCCGAAGGCTTGAACCTAGAAAGTTTGCAATGCGCTCTCCAGACAATTCTAGGAGCTCAAGATGACTTGATGCCTCCTGAAATCCCTCAAGAGGAAGCCGAGCAGGAAACAACTCAAGAAGAAGAGTCTTCTCCAAACATCTTTGGACACTTCTCAGATAGCATCTTTCAAGCTAACTTCGAGACTGTTCACCCTTACAACACTAGGAGCAAGACAGCAAACAAACCTCCTACTGAGAACACTACAACTTTACCTCCAAAGCCATCTAAATCAGTAGAAACTAAACAAAGTAATGCTAGCCCTAAATTAGATTATGATGTTGTTGAAGATCTTAAAAAATTACGGGCTAACATTTCTATTTATGAGTTGTTGAAATTTCCATTTTTGTTACAGAAGATGTCACAAAATATTTTAGACAATGGCAAGAATGGTAATTCAAATGGTAATAAGGTTGTGCAAAGAAAAGTTCCGCAGAAGACTTCCACAAAAAATAATCCTGATCCTCAAGATAAAAGAAGCCTTCCTGTACCCCCTGTAAATAATGTAAATAATGTAAATAACACAAATAATGTAGATAAAGTAGCATTAGAAACCACGAGTAAGAAACCACAAGCTACTACTCTAAGTACTCGCAAGAATGTACCTCCTTTTCTTTTAACTTTTGAAATCTTCAACAAAAATGTGCATAATTGTATGGTTGACTCAGGAGCATCGTCAAATGTGATGCCTTGGTCTGTCTGCCAAAAGATCAACGTCGAAGTAGAACCATCTTCTTTGAAAATCATACAACTTGATCGAACAGATGTTAAAGTTATAGGTGAACTGAAAAATGTATTGATTAGATTATCGTCTAACCCAAAATTTCATCAAGTTATTGATATAATTGTGGTGGATATTCTAGAAGTATATGGTCTATTGTTTAGCAGGGACTGGTCGGAGCAGCTACATGGCTACTTCGCGACAGACTGGTCTCACTTATGGCTTCCAGAAAATGGTAAGCCCAACAAAATCAGAGTGAATCGTGAGCGTTACCTCAAGTTCACGGTAACAGACTTGAACGACCCTAATGAACCATACACACCTCCGGCTGATTCACCTGAAGTCTAAGGGATGGACACCTTCTTCGAAAAATTCATGGCTGAAGCTTCACATACCAACCATCCTAAACAACAGTCCAAGATCATAGCATGTACGCAACCAACAACTTCTATCCAACAGTCTTGTGAGCCCAATGGAAATCAAATTTGGTCTTTATATTTTGACGGTTCTAAGTCTAAAAAAGGAGCTGGTGCAGGCTGCATCATTATCGATCCAGCAAGTAACAAAACATTATTGGCTTGTAGGCTAGAATTTGAATGTACTAACAATACTGTAGAATATGAGGCTTTATTGCAAGGTCTCAGAAACGCCTTGGACATGCACATTCAAAATCTGGTTGTATTCGGTGACTCTGAGATAGTGGTTAGGCAGGTAAGAGATTCTATACACTGTCTTTCCCCACATCTCAAATGTTACCAGTCTGAGGTATGGAGTTTAATGAACAAATTTTCTTCTTTTATTATAAATTCCATCCCTAGATTAAATAATGCTGAAGCAGATCTACTAGCTAATGTTGCCTCTAAACTTATTCCTGCAGAANAAGGCCTATCCCCGAATGCATTCTCCATGGAGCTATTGTTTCGACCATCTATTCCTGACAATATCACAAACTGGAGAGTATTTGACGATGATCAGCAAATCATTAACTTTCTGCACATGGAAGAAACCTTTCAAAGCGTTGTGATAGATGAACAAACGCACGACGACAATTTGCACGACTTTACGGTAATACCTAATCCGAAACCTCCAGAAGCTCTATCGGACATGGTAAATTTCATACCCAAATATGTTGTTAGACTAGAAAAGTTTTATGATTTTGAAGATAAATTTAAAAAGACGACCAATTGCAAAACCAATAGTTCCTCATTGTCTTATGAAAAAGTCAATTTAGGAACTAGCGAAAATCCTCAGTGTATAAACTTAGGCTTTGGATGTTCTAGACAAGAAAAAGATGCTTTTGTTAAATTATTTAAAGAATTCAAGGATGTCTTTGCATGGACTTACGATGATCTTAAAACATTCGATCCTAATATTATACAGCATGTCATCGTGATGAAGCCCCAAGCCTTACCCTTCCAACAGAAACTGAGAAAAATGCATCCTAAACTAGAACCGATCGTACAAAAAGAATTGAATAAACTCCTAAGTGCTAAAATAATTTTTCCTGTTAGACACACTCAATGGGTATCCAACCTCGTCCCAGCGTGGAAGAAAAACAGGGAAATTCGACTTTGTGTCGATTTCTGAAACCTCAACAAAGCGTCTGACAAAGATAATTATCCTGTCCCGCCCATGGAACAGATCCTTCAACAAGTATCTGGTTCCGAGAGGCTATCCTTACTAGATGGTTTCTCTGGATACAACCAAGTCTTGATGTCTCCGCCAGACCAATTAAAAACTACCTTCTGTACTCCGTGGGGCACTTATGCTTATCACAAAATTCCCTTTGGGTTGATTAATGCTAGTGCTACCTTTTAGAGAGCAATGGACATTGCTTTTAGAGGCTTAATCAATCACTCTGTAGTAGTTTACTTAGATGATGTGACTGTTTATTCTAAAAACAAATATGATCATCTAGCTCACTTACGAGCCGTTCTACTATGATGTCGTAAATACGACATCTCCTTGAACCCCAAGAAGTCCATCTTTGTAGTAGAACAGGGTAAGTTACTAGGATTTATTGTGTCTAGTGATGGATTGATTATTGACCTCGAGAGGACTCAAGTCATCTCTAAACTTCCCCAACCTACCTCCAAAAAATCCATGCAGTCTTTCTTCGGCCAGATTAATTTCGTGAGAAGATTTGTCCCCAGCTTTTCCGAAATGGTCAGACCTCTCCAGAACCTGATTAAGAAAGACACCCAATATCACTGGGGACCCACAAAAAACCAAGCTTTCAATGCTGTAAAGAAGGCCATAATAGACGCTCCATCTCTCATGAGCCCTGATTTCTCTCAAGATTTTACACTCTATACTTTTGCCTCCGATCGTTCCTATGCCGCAGTCCTAACTCAGAAAAACTATGAGAACAATGAAGTACCCATCGCCTTTATGAGCTCTTCTTTCAAAGGTGTTGAAATTAACTACCCAGCGGTGGATCGGCAAGCCTACGTTGTTTTCAAAGAAGTTAAGCATTTTCGATCCTATCTTTTGAAGTCAAGGATGAAGGTCATTGTCCCCTACCCTGCCATAAGGAACTTGTTAGTGCAAAAGGAGTTAGGAGAGAAAAGAGACAACTGGGTCACCTCCTTACAGGAGTATGATTTAGAAATCACTCCAGCACAGATCGTGAGAGGCCAAGGGTTGTGTAAGTTGGTAGTTGATTCAGAAATAGGATAGCAAGAAGATAGTGATACGTCAAACCTAGAACAACAAGATCAGAGTTTGATTTGTTGCGCAAAAAACCTCGTAAGTCCTTGGTATGACGATATTAGATTTTGTCTTGAACATGGATCAGCACCCCGTCACCTTGACCCTACCAAAAGAAGAGTGTTGAGATTAAAGTCCGCCTCCTTTCATCTAGTTAACGGTATACTGTTTCGTCAAAATTTTGACGGCATACTGATGCGCTGTCTTGAAAAGGACGAAGCAGAAAAAGTCTTGTTTGAGTTGCATGTAGGAGAAGATGGTGGTCGCTTTGGTGGTGACACCACTGCTCATAAGGTTTTAAGAGCCGGTTATTACTAGCTGATGCTTTTTATGGGCGCCCATGCCTTGTGCCTTAAATGTATCATTTGTCAGAAAGCATCAGGGCGATTGCAAAAACCATCCTTCCCCTTGCAACCCGTTTCAGTCGATTCTCCTTTCCAGCAATGGGACCTTGATATCATAGGTTCTATTAACCCTCCATCCTCACAACAGCACAAGTATATTGTGACAGCCACTGATTACTTTACCCGATGGTCCGAAGCTACTGCGCTAAGAACTGTTAACACTAATCAGGTGATTGCTTTTCTAAACTCGAATATAATCACTCGTTTTGGTATCCCTGATTGTCTAGTATTTGATAAAACTTCATACTTTTCTTCTCTTGAGATGAGTGAATTCGCCTTAGAGAAAGGAATAAAGCTGAAATATTCTGCTAGTTACTACCCCCAGGGCAATGGCTTAGCAGAATCAACAAATAAGAACTTGATCAAAATTATCAAGAGAACCATGGCTGAAAATCACAAGAACTGACACAATGCACTACTTAATGCACTAAGGGATGATAGGGTAACACTGAAAGCCGCTATAGGTAATTCCCCCTTTTTTCTCGTTTATGGCAGAGAAGCCATTCTGCCACCTCACATTCTTCTTCCTTCGCTCCAATTGTCACAAAAAGTTCAAGAAGAAGATTGTCCCCCTTTAGAAATCCGTATTAACTCTTTGATGAAGTTAGAAGAAGTAAGAACCCAAGCTAAGCATAAGTTGGACCAACATCAACAACTGATTAAAAGCTGGTTTGATTCTAGTTCTGCTTCTGATAGGAATTTTGAAGTAGGCGATCTCATCTTAAAGTGGGACAAACCACACGAAGGAAAGGGTGAGCACACCAAGTTTCAAAATTTGTGGCTTGGGCCATTTTTGATTGCTGAAAAGTTGGGTCCTAGTTCCTT
>SNQJ01S0252445.1:0-12735 GCA_010110895.2 Picea sitchensis | reverse complement strand
AGGCAGGTTCCAGACCTGCATTCTATGGGCTCATATCTATCACTGAGACACTGGTATGGTTACATTATTGTCTTGATGGATACTATTGTTTGATGTGTTGTGAATTCTTAGGGAATTCTTGGTATGGCTTCTATGATGTGGTTTAATTTGGTTGATTTGGTTGATGGAGTGAGCAGTACTATTTTGATTCAATGGTGACATGATTGCTATTGTATACTAGTTGTTTATGCATGATTGAGATAACATTCATATTGATTTTTTGTGGAGCCTGAGAAAGATATTGGAGAGCTTGGATGTGTTGTGACTGGTTGGTGGGCGGATTGGATAGTCAGAGATAAAAGAGAATGATATATTGGTTGCAGAGGATCTGAGTTAATCTTGAAAGATAAACCCTAATAGCTCAGAAGGTATACACAAGCTGTTGTATACACTAGCTGCATACATACGTGGGTTGTAGTGAGCCAGGGCGCGTACACATGTGGGCTGCACTACTGATAGGTCGCGTACCTGTTGCAGATTGATATCTGTTGAGGATTGTTTCCTCATCTCAGTTGGTGCTGCGAATGTAAGTTGAGTCTTGCATATAGAGCTGGTGCTCTTGTAGAGTTGTACTCTATTCAGTTGTTGCTGGAAAACCCCCCGATTGTTGTCCATAATAAAAAGAAAATTTGTACATACTTCTTGTGTTCTTTGTGTTCCTTGTGATGATGACTTGTTGATGATATATTGTTGATATTTGTTGCTGATATATGTTCACATGTAACTGGTTATAAATGACAACAATAGGTAATGAGTAAATGTTGAATGTTAACCAAGGAGTTTTGTGTAAGAGGGAAGTTTTGGGAAAAAGAGCCCCACACTCATTCACCCCCCCTCTAAGTGTGGTAGGTGTGTCCAACACTCTTCAACCCCATGGAGGTCTGAACTGATCATCTCCCCATGTGTACATGTCCAATGTGGTACCTATCCATTGGGCATGATCTTGCACATCAAAAGATATGCCCTCCATGGGCTCATAAGTCACAGGGATCATAGCAATGTCAATCACATCTAATCATCAATATTATGAAACATGTGCATAAAACCCCTTTTACCCAGTTAAGTGCTCAAAGACATTATACAAATTTGCTATGCAAGTTTGGAGGAAGTGACAGGGCGACCTATTGGGCTAGTGTTCACTGGAAAAGGGATGCTTCTAGAAGAGATTAAATCCAAGTCATGTAAATGGGTGAGGGGGATAAGGGATGTCCTAATAAGGGGTGCAGTGAAATAAGGGAATGGAGGTCTTACCTGTGGGTGTATTTGTAGAAAGCGAGTTGCACCTGTCCTATACACATCAGTCTTGTGTGCATATGCAATCACCAATCCTAGTAGTGTCTTGTCTAGTGTAATTTTCTTTGATGTTGAAGAATTTCTCTCGTAGATTATCCCATATTTCTTAAACCTTTGGTATTCCACTACTAACCYATTATTTAATTTAAAGAATATCATTCTTTGATCAAGTATGYAATACCCATTTTGTTATCACCTACTCAATCATCGATAGGTGTAGGTGGAGCTTCAAGCACTGTTAACACACCAATCATCCTCACAAATTCTAACTGGTGTTGTTTTTCCAAACAAAGTCCAACACAAGCTTCTTCTAAATGAAGGTCACACAAAATAGATGCAATATGATATGATTCAACATAATTGTCATTAAGCACAACCATGATAGCTTTCAAGCTTCCTAGTTGTTTTTTTAGTGTTGCGACCATCAATTTTGAATGTGTGTGATAGATAACTAAGAAGATGATTGGTGTTCACTTCCTTGATTTCTACCCTTTTTTTTGTGGGAGAAGTGGAAACCTTAGGTGGGAGAAATTTTGGATGAATAGTGCTGGGAATCCTTGAAATAATTTGTTGCAAAAATAAGGAAAGTCATTTCACATATAATTTTGTCATGAATGTTAGGCATGGTTTGATGGTAGAAGTATCTCCATTTTTTTTTTCTTGGGTACGTTGGGATTTAAAAAAAATCTTATATTTTTGAAATTATTGCTTTCTTCCATCTTTAATTAAATCTCACTTTTCTTCACATTTTCCCATAGTGAAATACTGTTTTCTACTATGTGTATTCTTTAGCTCTCAACTTAAAATTTTATGCATTTTTTCTCTTATTATATTTTCAACGCTTGAACTTGCTTCCTTAAATGGGTGGATCAATCTTTTTAATTGATAGAGAAATGTAAAGGAATTATTTGTTTGGTTTTCATTGCAAAGGCATTGAAAACACTTCACAATCAACATGATATCATAAATGTTTCAACAATTAATTTATATTGCAACGAAGCTAAGTACATTTTGCAAAGACAAAGCTCTTCTTTTTACGTCGAAGTATGTCGGCACGTCATTAATATTATCATTAATATTAAATATATAAGTGATTAAAAATTGATAATATAGTTTATTTTTTCTTAATTAGAAAATAATTCAATGTTATATTCTTTAAAATAATATATATTATAATGTAATTTTAAGGTCTCGGATAAAATTGGTGTATGAGATTCCCTTGTTTGTGGGACAATGGACCCCCTCTATGCAATGATTTAAACTACGTTAATGAGGTATGCATACTCTACTTTCTAGATTTAAAGTTGTGACCTCTTAGGAATAAACACATGTTCTTAACCAACTGAAAACTTCCATTTAGTCTGCACCGCGAATCACCCCGAACGCACTTCATAGTTTTAGACCTTTGATGAAGTTTAGCGCGGATCGCCACTTCATCTACATTATAGCACGCGGTGATGAACATAAACAGCAGCTCCAATCCTACTACAAGCTAATAGAGGACGACCTGGAGGAGATCACCAAGAAGTGGTCAGTAGAACTACTTGTTGCAACAGAACCCACAGATATGTCCGACAAGGAAATACCTGAAGATATGTCAGATACACCTGGGCCAAGCAGGACTAAGAAGAATGACGAAGTTGAAGATGTCCCTAGCACATATGTGAAGACTACTTCGATCTCACCTGCATAGGGAGGTGATGGTGACGAGCTAGGCGGTACAGAAGTGGAGAAAAACAAAGGGGAAGTGACTCCACCAAGAGAGGAGGAGGATCCCTCCATGAAAATAAAGATGACACGACCAAAACCCTCCTTTCGAAATAAATCTAAGGCTACCCGGACCACGCTTAAAACTACCCCTACCCCGGATGACTATGACTTCTTAATTGTCGCACTGAACGACGTTTCACTCGAGCTTGTAGAAAAGTGAGAAGCAAAGCAAGAGGAGCTCTTCAACTGAATCAAAGGCGAACTCAAAGAAGTGTAGTAGGCACTCCAGTCTAGCCAAGCAGTATCTACAACACCCGTGATAAGCGAAACATCAAGAACATGCGATGAGCCCACACAATTACACCATATCGTTGATCAAGTTGAAGCTCGCCTTCGACGAGCTCAAGAAGACACAACGCAAGCCACCTAGGCTTTGATGCAAGCATAGACAACACTTCTAGAACAATAGAATAAGGAAGAACGAGAAAATCTTGCCCTGAAAGCGAAGTGGGATGAGGAAAAGGCACAGTTGCAAGCAAAGAAACTTGAAGTCCAGGAAAGGATTCACAAAGCACTGCACTCTGTGACAGTCATAGAGGTGAATATGGAAGACCATCTTCCACAGAAGGTGACCCAACTGGAAGAAGTAATCCAGCAACTCCAACAGTGCATCACAGATCTAGAGCTTCGCATCGTGCCCAAGACTCCTCAGGAAATTAGAGATCTAAGAGAGGCCACTGCTCAAAGCACAGTTGGTCAGTTAAAAAACTTTGCCTTGGAATGCAAGCAACTAAGTGCTAGAAGCGCCCAGACTTATGAAACCCTCACAAAGACTCTAGAATTTCATAAATTGGAGGCACAACTCCAAGAATCCAAGCAGCATGAAGACACGCTATAGACGCAGATAAAGACTTTGACCCCGGTTGAAAGAATGAAGAGGATCGCAGAACAACGCACAACCCAGCAATAGGTACATGTGTTGCAAAGTAAAGTGATGGAAGTCTCCCAACGGCTTCAGCCGATCCAAGAAAAGGCATTCCAATTCTTCACTGAACTTGAAAACCAGGAAGCTGAACTCGAACAGGTTGGCATCACTGCAGAACAACGCCTGGAAGGACTGCTCAATGACACAGTGCTCCAGAAATTTACTGAGCAAGAGGTTGTCGCACTGCACCAGGTCGAAGAAGCTCGAGCCAAGATCAAGGCATTCGAGGTAGAATTGAACAGACCTAAGTGTCTCGGGACGAGTCACAGGTGAGTGTTGGGGGCCTGTTGGCCCTTGACCAAATTTTGAAGGATACTTGGTCATATTTGACCATTTTGGGACTGTGACAGCTTGCCAAAGACGGAGCTCAATGTGAAGCAAAAAAGACCTATTTTTGGGTACCTTTTAGGGTTTTGGGGTTGATGTAAAGGGAAAGGGATGTCAGCCCGTGGGTTTACCCACGTTTAGGCCCATGTTGTAATCTATAAATAGATACTTAGGAAATGTAAGTAAGGGGGGAATAGCTTAGTGAAATTATATAGCTAAAGGCTTAGTGCTAGTAGCTGGACCTGTGTAGTCGGATGTGTATTACAAGTGGTCTGTGCATGATTGTAAGGAGATCGGAATGCTAAGTGCAAGTTATTTTGGTTTTGTGTTGCGCGCAAGGAAGAAGGATCTGTGCTGTAACTGCTTGACCCAGATAATATAAAGAAGAAGACTTTGTGGACGTAGCCCCAGGGTGGGGGGTGAGCCACGGTAACTCTGTGTAATGTGCTATGTGATTTGACCTAAGTGTTGTTTCCTTTTGGCTAAGTGCTTGCTGTGATTAAGTAGATCTAGTTATGCTCTGTGCTTATGATAAAAGAATGAATGTTAGATCGGATATATAAGATGTTTAGTGCTTGATCTGTTGAATATAATCTATGTTTGTGTCTAAGTATTGAATCATCTTTAGTCTAAGTATTCACTACGATGTTTTGTGCCATCTGCGAAGTACCATAAGGGTTTAATATAGATGCATGACCTATGCTAAGTGCCTTGTAATAGATATAATCACAGATCCGTGTCCCAACTAAGGTTTCAGACACTTGAGTCCTGAAACCACCCCTGCCTCTACCTCGGGTGAGACTTCATTTGCTTCGCAGGTGTTGCTGAAAGGGTCGGTAGTTAGGGTTTTTTTCGTGCACGCTTGAGCATTGAAACCCGGGGTCTTCCCCTATGCCAACAAATGGTTTCGTTGCTGGGACCTAAAACTGTGATTGTTGGGAATTGAGGAAAAAGAAACGTTTTGCAAAAGAAAGCTCTGTGCATAGATATGTTTCCCTAGTGCGCAGCTTGTTACTCGACCTATGCATCTTTGTACTAGGAATAAGGTCAGATTTGAAGAAAGGAAGATCAGATCTGAATAAAAGAAGTGAGATCTAAATGCTCTGTTCTCTAAGAAAAGTAAAAGTGGAAATTTCTGAAAGAAAGAAGTCAGATCTACAGAAAAGAGGTAAGATCTGTAAGCTTTGTGCTCTAATAAAGGTAAGAATAGTCAAAAGTTCTTAGATCTAGAAGCTTTGTGCTCTGTAGATAAGTGATTTTTTTTGTTTCTAGAACATGGATCTAGGTATGTTTGATAGATTCCATCCTAGCTTAAAAACTAGGGCATTAATAGATGAAAGAAATTTTGATATGAATAGATATGATAAGTATAACGATAGATATGTTATACCTATGCATAGAAAGAATGTCTGGGCTAACAAGTGGATGAAGGATCCTAGAAAGAAATTTTTGCAGGCCAACCATTATGATCCTAGCACACAGTACAAGAAGAGTTGGGGATCATTGAAGAGAAGGAGAGGATTAACTCTTTGTTACAGTTGTAGAAGACGAGGCCATCTTGCTAAGGAATTCCCTGGGAGAAACCCGAGTTGCCTCTGTTGTAAATCTATGGACCATGAAGTATTGGATTGCCCTAGAATGATTTCTAGACTTAAAAAACTGAAAATGGAACAAGCAAACTTTGAAGGATATCAAGAGACTAAAATTATGGAAGAACCCCAGAAAGAATCAGATATCATGTTACTAAAAATAAAAGAAACCCTAGATGATCATAAGGATGTCAATTTGTTAGAAATCTTCGAAGAACAAGAGAAAATCGAAGTAAGAATAGGAGACTTCCTCATTGACTGTGTCCTGGATGAGGGAACACCGATGAATATTATGACAAAAATAACTTGGGAAACCCTAGTAAGGCCTGCTCTGGTTCCTTCACTAGGAACTATTGGATTATTTAAAGGCAAAATGGTAACCCTATGTAGCAGAATTACCCAGATAGCTATGAATACCCGTGGAACTTCGACGTAGGAAGAGTTTGAAGTAATTAGATTTATTGAGGACTGTTCCCCATTTCCAGCTTTGCTAGGAAAGATCTGGATTGAAAAAGACCAGATCCAGAGGAAAGAAGAAAAGAAATCCCTAGAACAGAAGAAGCAAGTACTCATGGAATTTATGACTAGAAGGATTTCCTACTTGATGGAGGAATAAGAGAACATATATCTGTTGTTAAACACCAAGAACCTAGATGTCGAAGCTATAAGAGCGTTAGAGGAACCACAGAAGACCGAAATATCTAACCCATATGATGAAGAAGTAATATCTAACCCATATGATGAAGAAGTATCACCCTTGGATCTGAGGAAAGATCCTAGGCAGCGCAAAGTGACTATGTCAAGAGAAGATAAGATTCAGAATGGAAAGAGGGTGACCAAGACTAAGGTCACCAGGAAAAAGGCTAGAAATCTAAGCAAGAAGAGGGCCAAAATCAAAAAGCTACAGACGACTCCAGAAGGAACTCCGTAGAAGGAAACATCACAAGAATTGAGCTTATTCGAGATATCAGAACAACGACATTTGGCATTTCGCCATGGCACAGTAATATAGTCATTGGACCGATATACCCGTTCCACTTCCACCTTGAATGGGTCGAAAAGAAATTATGGGTTCCCACTAGACTGTTGAACAGCACTAGAACAGATAGAACAGAGTTAATGCAGGCCCCATATCCGTTGGAAGCAGACCGTTGCTTAGTTTCCCTACTTAGTTCGTCGCACCACGCACCTAGAATACTTTTTGCTAATTGAGAATTTGAGCTCAAACCTTGAGATTACTTCACCCTGCGATCATTTCCTTGTTTCCTTCCTGTTCATCGTAATCTCAGACGTCATTTTCACACCTGAGCTAATGGACCAAGCTTGTATGTCAGATGAGCTCAGCGTTGTTGAGAAAGCAGTTGAAGAATTTTTGACTGACCTAATGGCTGAGAGAGTCATGTCAAAGAGAAGGATGTCTATAGGTGTGCAAGCATCATCATCAGGAGGATTCCAAGCTTCTCCCTCCACTTCTTGCGGTGCAAGACCTTCCAGAACCACGACCGAGACAAGAACAAAGCACAAAGATGATATTGCAAATGCCAAGTTGATCCCGCGCATTTTGTCGATTTACATCCCACCTTTGAGTGGCAAGATTAACCGTGACAGTGTACCCATAGACTTTGAGCACAACTTGATCACTTTGTATCTTCCGAAAGGAGTGGGCGTAGTACATACTGACCAGGATAAGCTTGCAGCACTAAAATTTAGTGATTTTAACCTTGGAGATCTCAAAACCTACAGCATGTTGGTTCCGCATAAATACTTAACTAAGACCAAAGGTCGTAATCCTAATATTTTCCCATAGTCCTAGACCCAAAACCTCACGCAGTCCATACTACTCAACGTAATCAAGATCCCTCACTTCAGTAGACACCAGGAAGTCAATGCATGTGTCAGATTGTTGTTGTCTTGCTATCATGGCGGATATTTATGGTTGGACCGCCGCATTACTGTGGATCTGACTCTGATCAATCGGATCACAGGACTCGGCATGCAAGGCCCTGACCCACAGGAATTTTACCCAGGAAAGACCTTTGACCGAGCACTAGCATAGTGGATAAAGGAAACTTATGGCGATGTAGAGAAGGGCACATGAGGCTACAAGGTATCCTCCATCCAGAGCGGCACAGTGTGCCTTGCATCTCAGTTGATCGCGGGAAAATTAGTTCCTTAGAACACACTAACACAGGTGATTGGCTTCGTAGTTGACCTCGGAGGGAAGTGCATCGAGGGACTACAGATGAATTGGGTGCAGTATCTCATCAACTAGTTAGAGATGGATTGCAGAGGAGCACAGGACCAAGGGTATGAGTTCCACTTTAGTTGGCTACTCATACTCATAGCTTTCATCGCTTGGGAGCTACCAGAGGGAGCCACTTTCCCGGAGATCAAACCTTTCGAACCACTAGCCGCGAAGTTTTGTACACTATGGTACTCCAGCGACATGAACAAGCAGTGGTAGTCTAACACTATCCTCCAAATACTTCAACCAAATGAAAACTGTCATTCAGTCTACACCGTGAATCAACCCGAATGTACTTCATAGAATTAGACCTTTGATGAAGTTTAGCACGGATCGCCACTTCATCTACATTACAACGCGTGATGATGAACATAAACAACATTTCCAATCCTACTACAAGCTGACAGAGGACGACTTGGAGGAGATCACCAAGGAGTGGTTAGTAGACCTACTTGTTGCAGTTGACCCCGTACATATGTCTGACGAGGAAATCCCTGAAGCTATGTCGGATACACCTGGGCCAAGCAGGACTAAGAAGGATGATGAAGTTGAATATGTCCTTATCACATCCGCGAAGACTGCTTCGATCTCACCTGCGCAGGGAGGTGATGGTGACAAGCTAGGCGATACAGAAGTGGAGCAAAATAGAGGCGAAGTGACTCCACCAAGAGAGGAGGAGGATCCCTCCATGAAAAGAAAGATGACACCACTAAAACCCTCCTCCCAAAATAAATCTAAGGCTAGTTGGACTACACTTAAAACTACCCTTACCCCGGATGACTTTGACTTCTTAATTGTCGTGTTGAACAATGTTTCACTCGAGCTCGAAGAAAAGAAAGAAGCAAAGCAGGAGGATCTCTTCAATTGAATCAAAGGTGAACTCAAAGAAGTGTAGCAGGCACTCTAGTATAGCCAAGCAGTATCTACAACACCCGTGATAAGTGAAACATCAAGAATAGGCGATGAGCCCACACAATTACACTAGATCGCTAATCAAGTTGAATCTCACCTTTGACGAGCTCAAGAAGACATAGTGCAAGCCACCCAGGCTTTGATGCAAGCATAGACAACACTTCTAGAACACCAGAAGGAGGCAGAACCGGAAAATCTTGCCCTGAAAGTGAAGTGGGATGAGGAAAAGGCACAGTTGCTAGCAGAGCAACTTGAAGTCTAGGAAAGGATTCACAAAGCACTGCACTTTGTGACAGTCATAGAGGTGAAGATGGAAGACCGTCTTCCACAGCAGGTGAGCCAACTGGAAGAGGTAATCTAACAACTCCAACAACGCATCACGGATATGGAGTTTCGCATCATGCCCGATACCCCTTAGGAAATTAGAGATCTAAGAGAGCCACTGCTCGAAGCATAGTTGGTCGGTTAAAAACCTTTGCCTTGGAATGTAAGAAACTGAGCGCTAGAAGTGCCCAGTTTTATGAAACCCTCGCAGAGACTCAAAAATTGCAGACATTGGAGGCAAAAATCCAAGAATCCAAGAAGCATGAAGACATGCTATAGGCGCAGATAAAGACTTTGACCTTGGTCGAAAAAATGAAGAGGTTTGCAGAACAACGCACAGCCCAACAACAGGTGCATGCGTTGTAAAGTAAAGTGATGGAAGTCTCCCAACGGCTTCAGCCAATCCAAGAAAAGGCATGCCAACTATTTGCTAAACTTGAAAATGAGGAAGTTGAACTCGAACAGGTTGTCATCACTGCAGAACAATGCCTAGAAGGATCACTCAATGACACAGTTCTCCAGGAACTTACTGAGCAAGAGGTTGTCGTACTGTAGCAGGTCGAAGAAGCTCGAGCCAAGCTCGAGGAATTCAAGGTAGAATTGAACAGACCTGAGTCACTTGGGACGAGTCAAAGGTGAGTGTTGGGGGCCTGTTGGCACTTGACCAAGTTTTGAAGGATACTTGGTCATATTTGACCATTTTAGGACTGCGACAGCTTGCCAAAGACGGAGTGCAATGTGAAGCAAGTAAGACCTATTTTTGGGTACCTTTTAGGGTTTTTGGGTTGATGTAAAGGGAAAAGGATGTTGGCCCATGGGTTTACCCATGTTTAGGCCCATGTTTTAATCTATAAATAGATACTTAGGCAATGTAAGTAAGGGGGGGACAGCTTAGTGCAATTGTATAGCTAAAGTCTTAGTGCTAGTAGCTGGACCTGTGTGGTCGGAGGTGTATCACAAGTGGTTTGTGCATGATTGTAAGGAGATCGGAATGCTAAGTGCAATTTATTGTGGTTTTGTGCTAAGCGCAAGGAAGAAGGATCTAGCGAGTTGCGCAAATTTTCTATCCTGTGCAAAGTAAGTGTCATTGAAGCTCTGTGTTGTAACTGCTTGAACGAGATAATATAAAGAAGAAGACTTTTTGGACGTAGCCCCAGGGTGGGGGTGAACCATGGTAACTCTATGTAATGTGCTATGTTCTTTGACCTAAGTGTTGTTTCCTTTTGGCTAAGTGCTTGTTGTGATTAAGTAGATCTAGTTATGCTCTATGCTTATGATAAACGAATGAATGTTAGATCCGATATATAAGATGTTTAGTGCTTGATCTGTTGAATCTAATCTATGTTTGTGGCTAAGTACTGAATCATCTTTATTCTAAGTATTCATTGCGATGTTATGTGCCATCTGCGAAGTACCATAAGGGTTTAATATAGATGCATGACCTATGCTAAGTGCCTTGTAATAGATATAATCACAGATCGGTGTCCCAACTAAGGTTTCAGACACTTGAGTCCTGAAACCACCCCTGCCTCTACCTCGGGTGAGACCTCATCTGCTTCGTAGGTGTTGCCGAAAGGGCTGGTAGTTAGGGTTTTGTTGGTGCGCTCTTGAGCGTTGAACCCCAGGTCTTCCCCTGTGCCAACATGCATGCTCAGTGGAATACCAGAACCGAGGATAAACAAGGATATCCAAAGAGTTCTGCACCTTTCGGATCTCGCAAAGACTGGGGACTGGTTCCTATACCAGAATCACACGAAGATCAGAGTGTATGGGTGTGAACTAGCTCCATACAAATTGCCCAAGTATGTGTTTGTTTGAATATTTGCACTGGAGTATATTCGTCAAATGATAAACTCAGATGACATTCATTTTGTGTCTTTGAAGAAAAAACAAAAGATGAGGATTAAAGGGAAAATAGGACCTTTTATCGGCAACAGTCGAGCTGCTAGGGAAGAGGTGGATAAACTATTAAAGGAAATGAATTTCATCACCAGTTTCATTTGGCGTTATGACCCAAGTGGGATCATTGCAGAGATGAGATCCAAAAACAAAAGTTCACCTTATGCTCACACCCTCAAACCAGAAATTGAAAAGTACGTGAACCAGACAGAGTGGGAGGCAAACACTCTAGTAGATACTGAATAGCAAGAACCTCCTTCAGTCTCTTTTTCAAATACTACCACTCCACATGTACCAAAGGAAAAAAGGCCAAGAAAGGATGCCTCTCCTTCAATCACTGAGGTATCAAAAGAAGATTTTTAGGTATACAACAAGAGACCCAAAACCACTCATGCTACTCACATGTCTGGTGAGGAACAACCCTACTCTGCCAAAGTGATTGAGGGAAAACATCAGGTGTTGTACACTTCTTCTTCAAAGAAGAAGACGGATATAGTTGTGACCACCCAAACTCCACAAGGATTTGTACCTTTGAACATTTTCGAAAAATATGACATGATTAAAAAGAAGAACCAGATGCTGACCAACAGCACCTACACTCAGTTCTGGAAGCAAACCTCCATAGCACAACACAGACTATTGTTATCCTTTGACACAGAGAAAGGAAGAATTCATCTGGCATTTCTGCAAGCATAGGTGTCTCAAACCAAAGACATCACTGACTACAAGAGGTCAACTATTGTTTTTGACACCAAACCAGTCCATCCAGCTGACCAGATGGATTTCCACAGACAGACTGGAGAAATGGTTTTATCCACATTAGCACATGCTTCATTTACGGCAACAAAGTTGTAGGTATCTTGTAATGAATGGCTTAACATTAACATTTAAAAATTCTACCAAATGTGCAGTAATTCCTACTAGGTTTATAAAGAAGAATAATTCCAAATTTACTTAACATTTACGCATGAAATTTTTTATCAATGAATAATAAATCTAATTAAACAATGGATAAATTGGAATCAAATACCTTAACTCTGATGCTAAAAATTCCTTCCTGTTGTCCGTAGCTTGCTTCCTTCCCACTTCCTTAGAGCACTACCCAAAACCGACCTTTCTGCCGACTAGTTAACTCCTAGCCCTAGGATATCAACGGATATCCTAGCCCTCCAAGCCCAAAACCCCCAGCAACCCCGGTCCACTGTGTCAATGCCCATCACAAAATTCCTCCCTCTCTGCAATACTCAGAGCTCCCCCTCAAATCCATGTCCAACTCCCCCCGTAGAATGATTCCCCTTCCAACTCCTTCCCCTTCCTTATCCCTCCTTCACCTACTCCCCCCGCATTTACCTCCTCACCTAACTCCTTATCCCATTATTAAATACCTTATCCATTCATTAATATGTTTCCAT
>SNQJ01S0252444.1:0-12746 GCA_010110895.2 Picea sitchensis | reverse complement strand
GGTTACCACACCAGGGAAGTGACCTTTGGTTGCATGGCCAAGGGAAAGGGGGTCTCATCACGAGCCAGCCTTATCATCTCTGTGGAAGAACTTGTGGGTAACACTGTCAGCTCTGGTCACCATGCCAAGGCAGTGTCCTCTAGTTAGAACTTGAAAAGAAAGAATAAAGGCAATAAAGAAAAGAAAGAATAAAGGCAATAAAGGGCTTGGAAAGAATTGCATCCATGACAAGTAAAGCTCACCTTCTACAAACGCACTCACAGGTAATATCATACACCCCTGTCTTTCACTCTACCTATATGTTTGGACATCCCTTGACCACATCACCTCGTGTTACATGGCTTGGATGACATCCTCTGGAAACTTTCCTTTTCTTATGGATGTTGGCCCAATAGGGTATTTTGTCTTTTTCTTCGGCTCTGTATTGTAGGTCATTGTAATATCTTTGAGCTATTGAATGATATATCAGGGGTTTTATGCATGTATTTGATAAAATTAACGATGAAATGTGATTAACATTGCTATGATCCCTGTGACTAATGAGCCCATGGAGGGCGAATTTTTTGATGTGCAGGACCATGCCTGACGGATAGGTACCAGTTGGACCGGTACACATGGGGAGATGATTAAATCGAACCTCCATGGGGCTGAAGAGCCCATCAGATGGTTGTTAGGACCCCATCAGAGGTAGAGATAGGACAGTGATTGGATGAGCCTTTTCACATGAGAAGAATAAGGACGTTCCACCCAGGACACTTTGGCTGAGCCCAGCCTAGGGGGGTTGACCCACTTCAGATGGAACATTTTCCTTTTGATGACCAGGACGTCACCCAGGAGGTCTTGACGTCTCCTTGAGCACGTGGCAGTTTGACAAGATGGCTGGCACGTGTGGCAGCTTGGAGGAGCCTGGAAAGGGCTAACATTTGACTTATGGACGTTGGACTAGCCCCAAAAGGTCCTAACATCTCCCTCAGAGGGGCTTGACGTCTCACTTTTTGCTCATTTATGTCTTTTACTTAGCAGTTAATGTAAAAACAATATGATTTTTATTATTAGCCTTGTTGGCTATTCTTAATGACCTAATTTTAATTATGGATCATGAGATGCTATATATTGAGGATGTTTTTCCCTCATTTGAACATAACACAACAACTCACACTTGTGAGGTCTTATTTTTGCACCCTACTTGGGTATTTGGTCTTTTAAAGTGAGGCACACTTGTTGATGGAAGGATTTTCTTGGCATATTTGGCATTTCTCTTGAGGAAGGTTTACAACTAGGGTTTGCACATGCTTTTCTTCATGATATGTAAGTGTCTTTCCTACAAAACTTCTTGATTGAATGGTTGTAGGTTAGTATTCTTGCATTTTCTTATAAATTTTCTGATTTTAAAACCCTAGGTGACAAGAACACAAGTAGGTCCTTGTCTCATGTCCCCTTAGAGAGAAATTTTTAGCCATTGAAGAAGGAAGAAAGACCCTAGCCTTTGCTACACTCTTCTCACTTCTTCCCTTAAGCTAGCTTTGATTTTAAATGTTAAAAGGAGGGTGACATCCTAGGCCTAGGTCATCTACACCTAGGGCCGTCCATCTTCTAGGGTTTTAGTGATAGAGCCTTGCCATTGCAACACTCTCCCTCACTTGATCCTCTTGTTTTATCTCTTCTCATATGCTAGTTGTTTTGCCAAGTTTGGCCTAAAGAAGGAGGAAAGATCACAAGGCCTTGCTTAAGAAACACCGGAGTGAGCCTCCTTCCCATAGGGTTTTGATTCTAGGGCCCTGCCATTGCAACACTTTAGAACCCTTCCCTCTTGTCTTTAGCCTATTACTCCTTCAACCTTGTGTCCTCTCCTTGAATGATGCCATATACCCTTAGGCACTGATCTTAGACACACAACGTTGAAGAGATAGTGTTCAAACCAACTCTCAAAACTTTAAATTTTGAAACCCTAACTAACTAAGCTAACCCTAACTAGGCTGACGTCATAGTTGGTTATTCCATCTTAACGCAACAAATATTGATGATAAGCAAATAGATTATGGTTAAAGGCATTTATTGAGTAAATGATTGATTGAATATATTGTTTGCTACATCATCTCGATAGCTATTGATGAAATAATATTTTTCCATTGCTATATTGATAAAACGTTGATCTCATTAATACCTGTTGTTTCATTTGCTTATATATTGATGTCAGATAATTACATGAAGTACAAACCCACTGATATATAGCCTGCATACATATTATCTTGTTATTGTCTTGTTCCGGGAAAGTGTTCTCTTTGGGCATACACTTCTTTATTGGCTGATTAGACGGATTATATGACCTTTGGTGGTAACCTGTGAGGAGGAAACTTTGCCTTGATATTTATACTTTGGCCTCTTCAAAACCCCAAGTTGTCGGGGACATCTCCCTTGGGTTAACATCCCTAAACAGAAAGAACCTCCCCATTGAGGTGACATTGGGTGGGGAAGGTTCCTGTTATGCCAGTTTGGCCTCAATCCTCTAGCCTTTTGACCTAGCTACAAACTGTGCGATAACAGGCCCCACCTAACCCATCCTAACCCTTTCCTTAAACCCTTATACCCTTTTACCCACACTTTAATTGTTTCAACATTGGGGAGTGTGTTCTAATTTTTCATTCCAATTTGGGTTGTGGGCCCCTCCTCATGAGGTGTGCCCCTCCTTGCCTCCCACGTACCATTGGGGAGTGTGTTCAACGCACTCAACCCACACTCCTCCACACTCAAGCTACCTCACGCTTTTCCCCTTAAAGCAAGTACATCCCCACTCCCATGTAATAGTTGAAAACTCGCCTTTTAATTAGAACGTGGGTCCCTTCCTCCTCTCACGCAACCTACCTTAACCCTCCACAACATCCAAGAGTGTGGACTCCACACTCCAATGCATTCCTCATGCATCCCTCACTTAAACTTACGCTTTCCTAAATTAAGCTTACGTTTTCCTAAATTGAACTTCCGCTTTCTCTCTTGAATAAAGTAGAGAAATCACTCATGAGAATGGAAACATCTTATAAAAGAAAGGAAACTCACCTTTAATGCATGCGTGGGCCTTCCTTAAACCTGTATGCCTCTCTCAAGTGGCCACCTTCACCTCACAACTCACCTCACTTGCCAATTTAGACCCTATCCTAAAAGCTCTTGCCTTCTTTAGCTTGAGTTCACCCATGTCTTGGATTATGACACTTGTCAGTGATCCAAGAGGGGTCTCTTGGTCTCTCAAGGCTATAAAAGAAACCTCTCACTCCCTCATTGAAGACCTTCTCGCACAGTATTGTTATGCTACCGAATTCTCCATCTCCTTCTCTCTCTCACTATTGTCATCTTACTTCACTGGTTTTGGTTCTTGAAGAGCTTGGAGAAACATTGTTCCTACAATCTCTTCCCATTTGATAATACAAGAAATTGCTTTGGAGGACTCGAGAATTTCAAGATTTGTCTGGATGATCCATGTATTCATGAGGTGATATCATTCTGAATCTTTATGTGTTTTGATCAATAGTTTCTTAAGTAAATTAGTTTACTAGGATAGGTGAGGCAATAGTGTAGTTTACCATCTATATATTTTGTGCATGCTTATAATATAAACTATGTTGTGTTATCTATGCATGCAATATATTATCTGTTGTTCCATCTCACTTTTGGCTTAAGTTTTGAAGATCATATCTAAGGGGTGGTTGGGATAAGTTCAAGGATGAATTTACCCTCATCTTCACTTAAACTTCACAAGCAGTTCATGTCCTTCTTCCTCATTCTTTCATATTCAGTTTTTGGTAGTTAACTTGCTTAGATAGGTCAATTTAATCAATATAAAATTCTAGTTTTTGTATGTTAGAAGTTTCTGTTGAAAAATAGAAATTTCATAACTTTTCTGAGTGTGTTGCAACTCAAATCAATAAGCAATAGCTTGTTGATTTATGCAAGTTCTCTCCAGGCTAAGGGTACATGCTGCCCAAATTCAAGCACAACAAACCTTTCTGGTCCTCCTTTCAAGAGTGGTAACAGTTTCTCTTCTTTCTTTTCTCTCCAAATCACTGTACGCAAGCCCAAAGGAGTGTACCCAAGTGGCTTGCATTCCTTTCCTTTTAGTCTTTACTTCGCAAGTTTAGTTAGATTTTTTTTCTGTCTTTCCTTGCTTAGTTTAGCTAGATTAGTTGTGATCTCTACATGCATGCTCAACTTAAAATAATCTAGAGTAGATCTCATAACATATGCTAGCTTAGAGCCCGTGGAGGCTTAGATTTAATCTCTTTTTCAGTTGCATGCAAGTTACATTTCCTTAATCTTTATCTTACACACATGCATGCACATGCCGGTTACATTATCTCTTAAGTAATAGTCTTTTATTTTCTGCAATTTATTTCCATTGCTTTATTTTCACATGCAACAATCTCAATAAAGCGTTTAACTTGCAATCTTGTCTATAAAGGCTTCAACCTTCATAATCGTTATTTGCAGTTTCACAAGCATTTTTAGTTCTTAATATTTACATGCAATAACTCAATAAATCTAAGAACTTAATAATTAATTTGCAATCTCATTGTCTAAAGGCCTCAGCCTTCATGTTATTCAGCTTTCAGTTTCGACATTTTTGAGCAAGCTACAAGCACTCAAACACATTGCAATACATAGCTCATAGGTCTAATAATCAATTAATTAGACTTAATAGGACACCATTACCAACCATATTCACCATTTAAAACGGGGTCGAAGGAAGGCAACAAAAGGTGCTAGGTTGGGGACGGTCTCACTCTTGGGTCCAATCCCTCAGAAGTTTTTTTTTCATCGATTTTGAGAACTAGGGTTTTTCTTAGTTTGAAGCAATGCAACATTTGGATTTAGGAGTCCAATATATGAAACCATTTGGTCACATAGTCCATGCCTAAACAAGTTTGCAGCATCTCACGGAACTCAAAAATGCTGCTCTATTATATTTTTATACCCTGAGGAGGAATTGGCCAAGAGTCCCTGAAATAGTTTGGGATGCGACTTGCAATTAGGCATAAAACATAAAACCGAGTCTTGGATTGAGAAACTGTTGACTCCGCTAGATTACTGAGATAGGATTTCATCTAGAGCACCCCTCACTCTCGGATGCCATGCCTCAGAAGTTTCTTTACTCCTTGATTTTGAGAACTAGTGTTTTTCTCAGTTTGAAGCAATTCAACATTTGGATTAAAGGATCCTATGAAACCATGCCTCGAGAGCAGATGTACAATGTGGTCACATAGTCCATGCCTAAACAAGCTTGCAACATCTCACGGAACTCAAAAATGCTGCTTCATTAGGTTTTTATGCCCTGAGGAGGAATTGGCCAAGAGTCCCTGAAATGGTTTGGGATGCGACTTGCAACTGGGCATAAAATGAAAACCTAGACTCGGATTGAGGAACCGTCGACTTCGATGGATTACTGGGATAGGATTTCATCTAGAGAATCCCTCACTCCCGGGTGCCACGCCTCAGAAGTTTCTTTACTCATTGATTTCGAGAACTGGTGTTTTGCTCAGTTTGAAGCAATGCAACATTTGCATTAAGGGGTCCAATTTATGAAATTGTCCTTTGGGAGTGGATGGATAATGTGGTCACCTAGTCCATCCCTAAACAAGCTTGTAGCATGTCACGAAACTCAAAAATGGTACTTCGTTAGGTTTGTATGCCCTGAGTAGGAATGTGACTTGCAACTGCGCATAAAACAAAAACCAAGACTTGGATTGAGGAACCATCGACTCCGATGGATTACTAAGATAGGATTTCAGCTAGACCACCCCTCACTCCTAGGTGCCATGCCTCAGAAGTTTCTTTACTCATTGATTTCAAGAACTAGTGTTTTGCTCAGTTTGAATAAATGCAACATTTGGATTAAGGGGTCCAATTTATGAAAACGTCCCTCAGGAGCGGATGGATAATGTGGTCACCTACTCCATGCCTAAACAAGCTTTAAGCATCTCATGGAACTCAAAAATGTTGCTTTGTTAGTCTTTTATGCCATGAGGAGGAATTGGCCAAGAGTCCCCGAAATGGTTTGGGATGCGACTTGCAACTGGGCATATTACGAAAACCGAGACTCGGATTGAGGAACCGTTGTCTCCGTTGCATTCATGGCATAGGATTTTAGCTAGAGCACCCCACACTCCCAGTTCCAATCCCTCGAAAGTTGTTTTCTTAATCAATTTCGAGAACTAGTGTTTTTCTCAGTAAGAAGTAATGCAACATTTGGATTTAGGGGTCAAATTTATGAAACCATGCCCCGAGAGCGGATGGACAATGTGGTCACCTAGTCCATGCCTAAACAAGCATGCAACATTTCATGGAACTAAAAAATGTTGCTCCGTTAGAATTCTATGCCCCGAGGAGGATTTGGCCAAGAGTCCCCGAAATGGTTTGGGATGCCACTTGCCACTGGGCATAAAACGAAAACTGAGACTCGGATTGAGGAACCGTCAAATTCGATGGATTATGGGGATAGGATTTCATGTAGAGAACCCCTCACTCCCGGGTGCCATGCCTCAAAAGTTGCTTTACTCATTGATTTCAAGAACTAGTGTTTGGCTCAGTTTGAAGCAATACAATAATTGGATTAAGGGGTACAATATGTGAAACCATCCCTTGTGAGAAGATCGATAATTTGGTCACCTAGTCCATACCTAAACAACCTTGCATCATCTCACGGAACTCAAAAATGTTGCTTCGTTATGTTTTTATGCCTTGAGGAGGAATTGGCCAAGAGTCCCCGAAATGGTTTGGGATGCGACTTGTAACTGGGCATATCACGAAAAACGAGAATTAGATTGAGGAATCATTGTCTCCGTTGGATTTCTAGCATAGGATTTCAGCTAGAGCAACCCTCACTCCTGGGTCCAATCCCTCGGAAGTTGTTTTTTCCATCGATTTTCAGAAATAGGGTTTTTCTTAGTTTGAAGCAATGCAACATTTGGATTTAGGGGTCCAATACATGAAACCATGACTCGGGAGCGGATAGACAATGTGGTCACATAGTCCATGCCTAAACAATCTTGCAGCATCTCACAGAACTCAAAAATGTTGCTTTGTTATCCTTTTATGCTCTGAGGAGGAATTGGCCAAGAGCCCCCGAAATGGTTTGGGATGCGACTTGCAATTAGGCATAAAATGAAAACCGAGTCTTGTATTCAAGAACCATTGACTTCGTTGGATTCCTGGGATAGGATTTTAGCTAGAGCACCCCTTACTCTCGGGTGCCATGCCTCAAAAGTTGTTTTACTCATTGATTTCGTGATTTAGTGTTTGGCTCAGTTTGAAGCAATGCAACATCTGGATTAAGGGGTCCAATTAATGAAACTGTCTCTTGTGAGAAGATCAATAATGTGGTCACATAGTCCATGCCTAAACAAGTTTGCAACATCTCACAAAACTCAAAAATGTTGCTCTGTTAGGTTTTTTAGTGCCCTGAGGAGGACTTGGCCAAGAGTCCTCGAAATGGTTTGGGATGTGACTTGCAACTAGGCATATCATGAAAATCAAGAATCAGATTGAGGAACCGTCATCTCTGTTGGATTCCTGGCATAGGACTTCAGCAAGAGCACCCCTCACTCCCGGGTCCAATCCCTCGAAGGTTTTTTTTTTCATCGATTTTAAGAACTAGGGTTTTACTTAGTTTGAAGAAATGCAATATTTGGATTTATGGGTCCAATGTATGAAACCATGCCTCGAGAGCGGATAGACAATGTGGTCACATAGTCCATGCCTGAACAAGCTTGCAACATCTCATGGAACTAAAAAATGATGCTATGTTAAATTTTTATGCCTTGGGGAGGAATTGGCCAAGAGTCCCCGAAATGATTTGGGATGTGACTTGCAATTAGGAATAAAAATAAAACCAAGTCTCGGATTGAGGAACCGTTGACTCCGATGGATTCCTGGGATAGGATTTCATATAAAGCACCCTCACTCCCGAATGCCATGCCTCAGAACTTGCTTTACTCGATTTTGAGAACTAGTGTTTTTCTCAGTTTGAAGCAATGCAACATTTGGATTAAAGGATCCTATGAAACTGTTCCTCAGGATCAGATGGACAACGTGGTCACATATTCCATGCCTAAGCAAGCTTGCGAAATCTCACAGAACTCAAAAATGTTGCTCCGTTAGGTTTTTATGCCCTGAGGAGGATTGCCCAAGAGTCCCTGAAATGGTTTGGGATGCGACTTGCAACTGGGCATAAAACGAAAACTGAGACTCAGATTGAGGAATCGTCGACTCCAATGGATTACTAACATAGGATTTCAGTTAGACAACCTCTCACTCCCGATTTCCATGCCTCAGAAGTTGCTTTACTCATTGATTTGGAGAACCAGTGTTTTTCTCAGTTTGAAGCAATGTAGCATCTGGATTAAGGGGTCCAATTTATGAAATCATCCCTCGGAAGCATATGGATAATGTGGTCACATAGTCCATGCCTAAACAAGCTTGCAACATCTCACGGAACTCAAAAATGTTTCTCCGTTAGTTTGGTATGCCCCAAGTAAGAATTGGATAAGAGTCCTCAAAATTGTTTGGGATGTGACTTGCAATTGGGCATATCACGAAAGCCAAGACTCGAATTGAGGAACCGTCATCTCCGTTGGATTCCTGGCATATCATTTTAGCTAGAGAACCCCTCACTCTTGGTTCCAATCCCTCAGAATTTGTTTTTTTCATCTATTTCAAGAAATAGTGTTTTGCTCAGTAAGAAGCAATGCAACACTTGGATTTAGTGGTCCAATTTAAGAAACAATGCCTCAAGAGAAAATGGAAAATGTGGTCTCCTAGTCCATGCCTAAACAAGCATGAAACATCTCATGGAACTCGAAATGTTGCTCCGTTAGGCTTTTATGCCCTGGGGAGGAATTGGCCAAGAGTCCCTAAAATGGTTTGGGATGCCACTTGCAACTGGTCATAAAACGAAAATGGAGACTCAAATTGAGAAAATGTCGATTTCGATGGATTACCCGGATAGGATTTCATATAGAGGATCCCTCAATCCCGGGTGCCATGCCTCAGAAGTTGCTTTACACATTGATTTCGAGAACTAATGTTGTGATCAGTTTGAAGAAATGCATCAATTGGATTTAGGGGTCCAATTTATGAAATCATCCCTTGGGAGGGGATGGATAATGTGGTCACCTATTCCATGCCTAAATAAGCTTGCATCATCTCATGCAACTCAAAAATGTTGCTCGGTTAGGTTTTTATGCCCTGAGAAGGAATTGGCCAAGGGCCCCTGAAATAGTTTGGGATGCAACTTGCAACTGGGCATAAAACGAAAACCGAGACTCAGATTGAGGAACCGTCGACTCCGTTGGATTAGTAGGATAGGATTTCAGCTAGACCACCCCTCACTCCTGGGTTCCATGCCTTGTAATTTTCTTTACTTATCTTAATTTCGAGAACTAGTGTTTTGCTCAGTTTGAAACAATGCATCATTTGAATTAAGTGGTCCAATTTATGAAATCATCCCTCAGGAGTGGATGGATAATGTGGTCACCTAGTCCATGCCTAAACAAGTTTGCAACATCTCACGGAACTAAAAAATGTTGCTTCGTTAGTCTTTTATTCCTTAAGGAGGAATTGGCCAAGAGTCCTCAAAATGCTTTGGGATGCGACTTGCAATTGGACATATCACGAAAACCGAGAGTCGGATTGAGGAACCGTCATCTCCGTTGGATTCCTAACATAGGATTTTAGCTAGAGCATCCCTCACTCCCAGTTCCAATCCCTCGAAAATTGTTTTTTTCATTGATTTCGAGAACTAATGTTTTCCTCAGTAAGAAGCAATGTAACATTTGGATTTAGGGGTCCAATTTAGGAAACCATTTCTTGGGAGCGGATGGACAATGTGGTCACCTATTCCATGCCTAAACGAGCATGCAACATCTCATGGAACTCAAAAATGTTTCTCTATTAGGCTTCTATGCCCTGCGAAGGAATTGGCCAAGAGTCCCCGAAATGGTTTGGGATGCTATTTGTAACTGGGCATAAAACGAAAACCGAGACTCCAATTGAGGAACCGTCGACTTCGATGGATTACTGGGATAGGATTTCATCTAGAGCATCCTTCACTCCAGGGTGCCATGCCTCGGAAGTTTCTTTACTCATTGATTTCGAGAGCTAGTGTTTTTCTCAGTTTGATGCAATGCAACATTTGGATTAATGGGTAAAATTTATGAAATCATCCCTTGGGAACAGATGGTTGATGTAATCACCTAGTACATGCCTAAACAAACTTGTATCATCTCGTGGAACTCAAAAATGATACTCTGTTAAGTTTTTATGCCCTAAGGAGGAATTGGCCAAGAGTCCCCAAAATTGTTTGGGATGCAACTTGCAACTGGGCATAAAATGAAAACCGAGACTTGGATTGAGGAATCATCGACTCTGATGAATTAATAATATAGGATTTCAGCTAGACCACCCCTCACTCCTGAGTGCCATGCCTCAGAAGTTTATTTACTCATTGATTTCGAGAACTAGTGGTTTGCTCAATTTGAAGAAATGCAACATTTGGATTAAGATGTCCAATTTATGAAATCATCACTCGGGAATGGATGGATAATGTGGTCACCTATTCCATGCCTAAACAATCTTGCAGCATCTCACGGAACTCAAAAATGTTTCTCTGTTAGTATTTTATGCCATGAGGAGGAATTGGCCAAGAGTCCCCGAAATGGTTTGGGATGCGAATTGCAACTGGGCATATCACGAAAATTGAGACTCGACTTGAGGAACTGTCGTCTCCGTTGGATTCCTAACATAGGATTTTAGCTATCACACCCCTCACTCCCGGTTCCAATCCCTTAAAAGTTGTTTTTTTCATCTATTTCGAGAAATAGTGTTTTGCTTAGTAAGAAGCAATGCAACATTTGGATTTAGCAGTCCAATTTAGGAAACCATGCCTCGAGAGAAGATGGATAGTGTGGTCACCTAGTCCATGCCTAAACAAGCATGCAACATCTCATGAGACTCAAAAATGCTGCTCCGTTAGGCTTTTATGCCCTGAGGAGGAGTTGACCAAGACTCCCCGAAATGGTTTTGGATGCCACTTGCAACTAGGCATAAAATGAAAATAAAGACTCAGATTGAGGAACTGTCGACTTTGATAGATTACTTAGATAGGATTTCATTTAGAGCATCCCTTACTCCTGGGTGCCATGCCTCGGAAGTTGCTTTACTCATTGATTTGGAGATCTATCGTTTTGCATAGTTTGAAGCAATGCAACATTTGGATTAAGGGGTCAGGTTGATCGCCCATTTAGCACCGGTGGTCAACTCCATGTGCCATGAAGAGATGCATCAGCAGATGCAAATTTGTCGAAGACTTTGGTTCTACAGGGCAGTGTTTGGCCCCAACACTTCTTTTTGTAATTGGAATTTCCGCACCCCTGCGTGGGCTAATAATGTAATAGGTCTGCATGATTCATGTCTAAGTCAGTTACCTTGGGATCGGTTCACTGGGAGAGTTCCTTTCACCAAGGGTTTTTAATCCTCAGGTTATCAGTTGGGCTTTTCAGCCTTATTGATTTCCCTTGAGTTTTTCCCTCACACTTGCAATAATTCTTCCAAAGTGGTGAACGACGTTCTAGTGGGCTTATGTAACTATTATAGGGAATCATTGTAAATGACCATGCAAGACATCTTAGAAAGTTTCGCGGAATTCTGTCGAGTCTAAGTTAATTTTTTTTAATTAATTAATTTTTAATTAAATTTCCCTAAGTTTGGAGGTTTAATTATTTAATTAATTAATTATTTTTGAGCAATAATTGTAAAAACTAGGTCTTTGGACTTTTGATAGGCGTATTTGTGCTCAAAAGAAATGGAATAGCACCCCCTACATCCATGGACCAAGTTTTAGCTCAGTCGGACAACTTTAGCCATGGATTTGTCCACCCAAAGTGTCAATGAGTCAAAAACAACAATTTTAATTGCTAAAGTCCAAACATGGAAAAATGTAAAAATTGTAATATTGAGTTTAAAAGATTAAAAAGGTGAAATGATGGTTATATAGAGACCCCCTAACCATAACATAACCCTACCAACCTTTTCCAACCTTTTCTAACCCCTTACCCACCTTCTACACTCAAAAGTTACACCCCCCTAGGGGGCTTGACGTTTTTTCTTGGTGGTGGATGTTGTGACTTAAATGGGGCCCCCTCTCATGATTTATGACTCTATTTAACCCCCACATCACCTCCTAGGGTGATCCCACTCCCTTTTTCTCATTAAAACCCCTCCATTCCTTCCATTTCACCCTTTTTTTTCACCCTCCAAGAGGAGTTACACCCCCCTCCATCTAGAAACTCCACAAATGATTTTTTTTTAATTATTTGAGACCTCTCACCTTCCTTGACATAAATATCAAGGCCTCCCACACCTCTTTTCTTGATCCCAACACATCCTACATTTTTCTACACCCTAGATCTAGCTTTCAAACCCTAGATGGTGCACCCTAGCCTTGAGATCTACTCATTTGCTTGGTGGTGGACACTTGACATAGATCCAAGAGAGGTAGGTTTGCCTCTCCAAGTGTAAATAGATCTCATTTCTCTCTCCCAACTCACCATATCTTGAGCTATTGTTATGCTACTTGATTTCCAACTCTCTCTCTCTAGTCATTCATTTCATTTCATTTCCATTCTATGCTCTACGGTTTTGGAGTATTTTCTCTCCAAAACCATTTTTCTTGAGTAATATCAATAAAGGAGAAACTTTGGAGG
>SNQJ01S0252443.1:0-11586 GCA_010110895.2 Picea sitchensis | reverse complement strand
ACATTGAATGACCACATTCTCATATATTAAATGACTTCCACTAATAACACATAACTACATTCTCATTGGGTACCTCCCTAGGTACCCCATATTACCTCCCTAGGTATACCACATGGTTTCATTCCTATTCATTGTTTTTTGTTTACTATTTGCAGTTTGCAGGTAAGAATTTTCAATACTAGGAAGTGTTGAAAATCAAAATAAATATAAAAAAAATCTAGAAATAATACCTGAGTGAAAATGTTCTTACAAAACATCCTTAAATGTGACTACTGGGATCAAAGAAATAGGAATGTATTTCTATCCCTGAAAAGTGTTGAACAATAAATCTTGTAGCATTTTCAAAATGTTCTTGTAGATGAAAACTGCAGCTAGGTATAGAAGGACTATGTATGGTACGAAGTTAAGCAAGTTGCAAGAAAATTCGACAACATTGTTGGTCCTTACCCATCTTTATCAGTGGAATATTTCAGTAGGTTGTAAAAAATAAAATCAGGACCTCAAATGCGTATCCTGGGTGGACAATGAAGATAAAAGGGAAAGCTATATTCTTATTGGGCAATGGAGTTTGAACACTGGTTTCTTTGTAGCTTATGTGATGGGGATCAATGGACTTGTGAGAAACAAGATGTGTAGTGGTAGGATTAGGGGGATTATCAATAGGTTTGGTAAAATCAAGGGATCCTGGAGGATTAGGCTAAGGGTCCACAGGTTTTAAGCAGTCCAATACTATTCAATACCACTTGAAACAACTAACAAGAATTTTTGTTGCATGGATCATGCCTTACATCTTCACATACTCGGTGTTGGAATGGTGTTGGTTTACCCTCTTGTATAGACATTCAATTTTTCTCTTTCAGCTGAGGGATGGTGTTGGTTTACCCTCTTGTGCATCCAATGCAAGCCATTATGCTCCCTGCCTGTGTTTACCAAAGGGTTGAACTATAGGCGTAAAGTGTAGAAAAACAATTCCAGATCGGAGCCCAGTGACAAAGGTGTAAAGACATATGGCAGTGCATAGGCTAACGAAGGTGAAAACTGGCTTGTATACGTGGGTAGATTTGAGGAACTTATCTATGTCCTACATTTTTTGTACATGTTCGTACTACTCTAGCCCATGCTACTTCGGGAGTAGTACAAATTCTGCAATCAGAAACTCTGGAAGTGTCGAATGGACGAAGTATCTAAGTCCTTGATAGGGATGGTTAAATTAATCTCAGGTGAAAGTCACTCCAGGGGACTTTCACGCTTCACATTTAGAAAACTCTCGAGGTCTTGAATTGGATCCATGCCTAACTATGGTTAGAGAAATTCCAAATTTTGGTAGAATGATAAATATAAAACAATCCTTAAATAGCTGAGTGAAAATGATCTTACAGAACATCCTTAAATGTGGATACTGAGATCATAGAAACATGAATGTATTACTATCCCCGAAAAGTGTTGAACAATAAAGCTTTCCGTCTTTGCAAATTGTTCTTGTAGAAGAAAACTGCAGCTAGGTGTACAAGGGTTGTGTATGGTGTAAAGTTAAGCAAGATGCAATAAAATTCAACATCATTGTCGGTCCTTATCCATCTTTATCAGTGACATACTTCAATAAGTTATAGAAAAAAAAATTGGACCTGAAATGAAAATCCTAGGTGGAGGATGAACATAAAACACAAAACAAGTTGGGTCCAAACATTAGTTCTTGTTTCTCCTTTGTTGGAAAATTAAATTCTTAGTGGCCAGTGGAGTTTGAACACTAGTTTATTTGTAGATTGTGGGATGGGGATCAATAAACTTGTGAGAAACAAGATGTGTAATCGCAGGATTAGGGGGATTATCAACAGGTTCGGGAACATCAAGGGATACTGGAGGATTAGGATAAGGGTGCACAGATTTTAATCAGTGCAATGTTATTCAATACTTCTTAAGACAACTAATAGGAATTTTTGTTGCGTAGATCATACCTTACATCTTCACATACTCGGTGTTGGGATGGTGTTTGTTTACCCTCTTGTGCATACATTTCAAGTTTCTCTGTTAACTGAGGATGGTACTAAATCACCCTCTTGTGAAGCCATTGCAAGCCATTATGTTCACTGCATGTGTTTACCAAAGGCATAAATTGTAGGCGTAAAAGGGTAGAAAAATGATTCTAGATCCGAGACCAGTGACAAAGATGTAAAGATAGATGGCAGTGCATATGGTAACAAAGAGCTTAGGAATGTGACAAATGGATTGTAGATGTGGGTAGATTTGAGGACCTTGTCTCTTTCCTATATAGTTATTATTTGTGTGGATGAGACATGGTTAACCACATGTCAGGGTTTGGATCATGGTGGACACTTGTCACCGATGAGATTTCATTATTTTTTATGTTTATTTAATTAGTCTGTCTAATTGTCTTTCAAGGTCCCACATGCATGATGGCCAACCTGCAATTATTGTAGGTGTGTGTATTACTCTGGGCCCATGCTGCTCCAAGAGTTGTACAAATTCTGCATTCGAAAACTCTGGAACTTCCCAATAGTCAAAGTGTCAAAGTCCTTTATAAGGATGGTTAAAGTAATATTAGGTTAATTAACATTAGGCATGAGTTAATGGCTCTGGGATAAATTCACTTCAGGATATTTTCACGCTTCACATTTAAAAACTCTCGAAGTTCCGAATTGGCACCATGTCTAAGTATGGTTAGAAGAATTCCAAAATTTGCCACAATATTAAAATTTAGCAAGGGTGCTAAAGTACCAGGGTCACCCAGATCACGATTTGAAAAATGCACAGGCACGTAATTGTTGAATATAGAACCCACCTCTGTCACATCTATACTGACATACAAAAAGAGAAATGGGATGTTCTCCTCATCTTTTTGTTCCTGAAACCATAGGTTTAGTGCATTTTTCAGGCTTTCCCCTTCCAATCACATATGCCCACTTTCATGTCTTGGACATCATACCATATCTCTTTGGAAAATGGTAGTACACATGGATTTTCCAAACGAATTCAGAGTTTTCATTGCGAAGGAAGCATCTACGAGGACCTTGCCATCCCTTCTTTGCAGGTTATGATAGAGAAATATTTTATTCTCCGAGGCAAAACCACATATAGTTTTTAGTTTTATGTTGGACTTTGGGTCTTCCAAAGCATCTTCCATCACCTCATCTTGTGGAAATGATTCTTTGTAACCTGAATGGACAGTTCACTGATCTTTCTCAGGATGATTTCCCCAGTGCCTAATTTTAGAATATCTTCTTCATCTTGTAAGATAATTGAAACATATTAGAATATATTATTCATCTTGTAATATAATTAAAAACTTAATAAGTTGTTCTATGTGTTGGTTCCATTCTTGTGGTAAAATTCCATAATTCCTAATTCTTCCTCTTTTGTTTATCCCACAGACCATCTATGTGAGTTTTCTGAGTGGGAGACATCAACAAGTTGTTTCAGATCTATTTAGTGTTGATTTTTGAAGAGTGGGGATGAAATTAAATGATGAATAGGATTGTAAAGCTATATACAATGGCTACCAAAACTCTTATAAGATGCACAACTAAAATAAGTTAAAAAATTATATGTCTTAAATACTCAGTCTTTGTATTGAGCAAATTATATTTTTGTTTAGTTTTCATTATCTCTTGTATATGGTTGAGCACACACTATAGCTTTGTTTTTTTTTCATATGCTATAGAAACCATGGAGCATTTAATTTGAAATGAAAAAGGTTGAAGGATACATAGCAGAATTGGTGTGCAATTTTGAACTTATAGTTATATTTTTTTTTCTATTTGCATATTATCTAAACATAGCTAAGAAACATCTTGAAAATCACAACTTAAAATATGAAGCAAGTAATAGATTTTGAGTGTTATCAAATAGATGCAGACTCCATTGTACATGACAACATTGACCAGGTATTGCATAACAATGGCCCTTTTAGATTAGATGCATTCTAGTATACTGTGGGAGATTGCCTCTTCGATGCATTTCAAGTTCTATTTCATTTCTGTTATTCCTCAAACGAGTTGCACAATGGATTTATAGATTATTTCTTGGCATGTTTAGAAAATGGCAATGTTGAGGCATTAGAGTCGTATCAATACGAATTGGCATCTGATTTTCTTTTCCAATTGCATGGAATACATGATGTCAATACGTATCTTTCAAATATGTGGTTGTCTGTATCTGCAACTATGCCTCCACATGAAAGAGGACTTTGTGGAGATACATTTTGTATACGGTAGTTGGCCAAGTGGTTGAATATATCAATTGGAATTTGGTCATTAACAAGAAAAAGAAGATATCTATTATTCAACAAAACAACACCTAGGGATCCATATTACATCTTGTTCCATGATTCCAATCCTCTAAGTGGTCATTATAAACCACTACTCTATAAAACATTATCCATATGCAATATTGGAGGATCTGATATTTACTTGTCCCTCACCTACAAAGACCTTCAATTGCATTAGAAACGAATTATGAATCATATACACTCCCATGGATTTCACATAGAAGAAACTATTACATCTACTTGTGGAGATAGTATGCTCAATGCAATTTTTTATTTGATATAAATAGAGTTTGATGTGCACTCACTAAGACTTTACACTGTGCAATCCTTTTGCAATGAAATTATAGGTGGCAGTCAACAGGTGTTTAACTGCTTACATCAACACCTTCTACCATGTCTCATAGAAAGTATGCTGACAATTGGAAGTTGGCAACAATATCTTGTAAACATGTCAATGCCATATGAGAAAGGAAATATAGAGGGTGGCACATTCTGTTTACAATGGATATCTATCATATTCAGAGTAAATATCCAGGTCTGGTCAACCCTATTAGATGGTATTGTCAATTCCTATTGTGTTGACTCAAACTACGATCAAACAATTGACATCATATCGTCGAAAACAGATACGCCACACATCCATTATCAACCTTTGATAATAAATATTTCCAGTTCAAGATCCATTGTCCATGCCACCCAAACCGCATAGAATCTTCATAAGTGTTGCATATTTTCTAATCAGGATGAAACTCATCCCAATTGTCATCAAGTCATACAGAGCTTAAACAAAAAACGTAGATTGAATTATCACAACTTGAAAAATTTCATATGTGAAAGAAATAAATACATTGGTACACTTCCTTCTAGACCTCTAAGTTGTACAACTGATAATCATGAGGTGAAAGGGAGCTCAACCAAGAAACACAAAATCACATATCACAACCTAAAAAAAGTTGTGCGTGCATAATACAAGCGCATTTTCACACTTCCTACTGAACACAAACATCACATGTCCAATGAAAAAGAACATAACTATTTGCACCATCGATATGGTGAGAAGGCAATGCTCGTAATAAATGTCGATTCCACCTTCAACATGGCTTTTCAACAAGTGAACCTAGTTTCGAGTGGCAACCATAGGTTAACCTAACACATGTTGAAAAAATAGATATGTGAGAGAAACAGGTGCAACTACATATCCCACAATGGTCATGATATTGACCGAGAGGGAAAAATCACATATCGTAGACTAGATCCAACATCATGCACTGCTAGCATTGAAAACCAACAAACACTTACTACGCATCCTTGTCTAGGAAAGAGAGATTCAAAGCAGATCTATATGAAACAAATTAAAGACACTCATTCCATTGCATGTGTGATTTGCGAGGAATTGAATTTTGAAAAAAACATTAAGTCTTTCACCCCTGAATTGCAAAAAGAATACCTCGTCTTGAAACTAAATGATAGAACATTTTCCACTAGCAATATGTTCCTTCCATGCAAACGATCACTTGAAAATGGAAAATTGCCACACTTTGCAACACCTGACCAAATAAGATGTAACACACCACTACCAGATGTAAGTACACTTACAGAACTTGAAGAGAGACTTGTGTCTCTGTGAATTGCATTTGCACAAATCATACCCTGGGGCTATAAACGACCCCAAATGGGCTTAACATGATCAATTATTAATGTGCATGTCCAACTAGATGTTGTGCAAAATGACCTGCCACAATTCATGAGCGAGACAATGACAATTGTTGTAGCTCTCAAAATATGTTTGCAATACAAGAATGCATACCATACATGTAGAGTGAGTGTGCACATTGTCATGGAAGCATTAAAAGAATTATGTTCCAAGGCCCTATGCAAAGCACACAACATTTGTATAAATGATAATTGGAACCATGTTCTTGAACAAGGAAATGACAACTCTGCACAAACTTTTGACACTACTAGTGAATTTGATACAAGCGATGAATCAGAGAATGAAAGAACTTATGAAACATTGATACATGGATTCACTGAATCACAACGCATTCATGACTTGCAAGACAAGATTTTTAGAATTGCACCTGTTGAAGGGAAACGTCCACTTGGAATATTCAAGGAAAACATTTTCAAGGAAATGAACTTCCCAACATTTTTCTATGGATATCCACGTGCCAATGACATCATAGAACGATTCAGCTACCAAAAAGTAGTTCGATGGGAACTACTACATTCAAGCGATGACTTATCCTATCACATAACAAAAAAAAAATTCAAAAAATGCGCATAATAATTGAGAAAGTTCTCTCTTGCATGTGGGTGCAAATAAGAAAATGCCAACTACAAGGAATAAAGTTATTCACCAGAGATGTCAAGTACAAAGAAAACCTAGAAAAAATCCTGAAATTTGATATTGTATACATAGATTTCAAAAACATTCGCATCTCTCCTGACTACTTGCAACAAAACAAGAAAACTATATTTGCAATGATCCGACAATTGGGATCCCTGACTTTTTTCATCACATTTACAAGTGTAGAGCATCACTGGAATCTGTTGGTGACTACAGTGTCTACATTATATATGAACAAGAAAAGGAAAAAACAAATTGATACGTTGGAAAATGATGGCATTGACTACCTCATAAGAAAAGACCCAGTGACATGTACTCATTACTATAGACATAAAAAAAATGCTTTAAGGCAATTGATATGTCATGATGAAACATTCTTCGGACAAATATCGAACTACTATTTTTTGACTGAGTTCCAAAATTGAGGGAGTGAGCATGACCACACATTGTTATGGATAGAGGGTGCACTGGTCTATGGAAATGACAACAACTAACAAATCAAGCATTTTCTGGACAAATACATAACATGAAACATGGACCATTTGGATCTAGAACTTGTCAAAGTTCATAGACATTACCATACAAGAAGTTGTAAAAAATGAAAGAATTCACATTACAGATACAACTTCCCTATGCCGCCAATGAGAACAGCAAGAATCATAGAACCAATTAGTTTAGAGGACAATGTTCTCATTGAGAAATCAAAATCTATGTTCGCATTTCTAGAACAATGATACTTCGATGACTTAATGAGCTTCAAATACTTCTTGGCAGAACTAAATCTAACAGAAGATGAGTACATACAAGTGATACAATCTACACCTAAACAACCAACAATTTTCCTTAAACAAAAACTTTCACATATTTGGAACAACAATTTCTCCAAGGACATGCCAATTATGTGTAATGAAAATATAGATGCACAGTATGTCCTCAATGCATATGATGCAACATCATATTGTACCTCGTACATGACAAAGGTTGACAAATCTATGACAAGTGCATTCAGAAGAATATGTGGAGAACATGAAAAAAGTCATATTGATGCTATGCAAATGATACGTACACTTGGAAATACATTACTTAATCTTCAACAAATGTCTTCACAACATGAAGTCCACATTGCACTTTACTTGCCTCTGAACAATAGTTCAAGGAAATGTGTCTTCATAAACATATCTCCACTTGACACACGCACATTCGTGCGTAAACCACCATATTTGCTAGAACAAGAGCCTGATAATTCTGAGGACATGATATGTTTCTCTATTATTGATTATTACCTTTAGCATCCACCTCCTATTAAGAATATCTGTCTTGCAGAGTTCGTATCACATTACAAAAAAAATGGTACACCCATGTCAAAAAGAAAAAAACCAAATGTAATATGCTTTGTCAAATACAACAAACACATTGACTATAAAAACTTTTGTAAAGAAAAACTATTGTTGTATGTTCCATTTGATCAAAATGAAAACACATTAAAACATAACTTCCCTACATGGGAAGCTGCATATATTGCTTATGAGACTACAGTAAAAACCAATGAAGCTAGATTTACATACAATGTCAACCCAACATGGTGTGATTTAGAAAGTGCAATTGATGAACTAGAAAACCCTGACAATGTTGATGAGACATTAACAAACCATAAAACAACTAGAACTCTCGGTGAGTCCTATGACTTGCAAGCAAATTTTCCTTGTCCTCGAGCAACCGCCATTGAAAAATGTATCAATCTTGGGTTTCAAGTCACAAAACATCCTTTCTTTATCTAAAATAACGAGTACTAAAGAGTTAGATGACTATTGAACCGAGAACAACAAGCAATCCTAAAGGACATTGCAATGAAAAAACTCTTAAACATGCACACTCATGTGCACTTGTTCCTTACAGGCGGGGGAGGAACGGGAAACACATTCACAACGAAATAACTATTCCAAATGCTTAAACAAATCTATGATTCAAACAATTCGGCTAACCCTATGAAACCAAAGGGACTAATAGTTGCATATACAGGAAAAGTTGCATATAATGCAGGTGGAACAACAATCCACTTTGCATTTTTAATGCCTTTTAACAAGTCATATTTTCTTCCACTCAGCAAGGAAATGTTAGATACCTTTCATAATATTTATGATGAACTACAAATTCTCTTCATAGATGAGGCATCTTTGATTGGAAGTCGCTTCTTATATTCCATTGGCAATTGACTGAGAAACATAAAACATGTGCACACCAAATACTTTGGGGACATTGACATGATATTTTGTGGGAATCTTTACCAGGCACAACCCATACAAGATTCTATGATATTTGAACAACCTACGGTCAATATGCAAACAATGATGCATGACTTTTTGAAAGACAATATAAAATTCTTTGAATTACATACTACATTGTGTCAGACAAATGAAAAATTTATTGCAATTCTGAATAGAATGTGGACAAAGAACCAAACATGTGATGAATTAACATATATCAATTCAAGGTGCATGCGACCTACACCAACATACCCAACATTCCCTTACCTATTATACAAGAATAAGGATATTGCAGTGCATAACAGGTACATGCTATCGCTCATGCCTGGCGAAGACAACCATGGCAATGTACCATGTCATCAACATACAACCACTTTTCCTTTGCAACTTGTCTTGAAAATGGACATGCTAGTTGAAATATATGCCTGCAACTATGATTCATAGGATGGCTTGGAGAATGGTGCAGATGGAATACTCAAAGCTTATACCAAAACATAAAAATTTGGTGTCCTCTGGATTAAGTTCCATGACCCTCATATTGGCCATCAACAAGCAGACAAGTTAGCTTATCTATATAATTAAAACATTGTGCATGATTGGACACCTATATTACGATATCAAAACTATTATTGACATCATCAAAGACAGGTCAACTGAAGATTCGAAAACAATTTCCAATTAAACTTGCATGTGCACGTACAGTCCATAGATCACAAGGGATAACACTTGACAGTGTTGTGTTCGACCCTGCTAGAATATGAATACATGGACTTGTATACATAGCTATGTCTCATGTCAGAAGCATAGACTCCTTGTATTTGCTAAGTGCTCTTACAAAAGATAACTTTAGATTCAAACATAAAGTTGATATTGAGATGCAATGCCTCAGGACTAGCACAAAATGGCATCTGCAATATGATTACCAATCAATACAAACAAACTCATATGTATCAATTCTCTCACTTAACACATGAAACCTACATGCACATATGAATGATATACTCAATGACTATGACACAATGCAATCTGATATTTTGTGCTTGCAGGAAACATACATGACATTATGCATGCAAAACAAGCAATTTCCAAATCACAATTGCATATCAAGTTACATTACACATGGAGTGATGATATTAGTGAAAAAACATGTAACAATTTTGGAGCATATGCATTTCGAAGAAAACAATGTTGAGATGGTGATGGCAAGAGTAATCTTCCATGAATCAGAAATTGCAATATTGAATCTCTATGTCGCTCTGCATGCAACATTGCCCAACATACTGAATGTTGTTTCAAATGCATTACAACATTTACATCTGAACGAAACCATTATCATTCTAGGAGACTTCAATATTGACATGCTACAAAATAGTGTCAAAACAAAAGAATTGAAAAACTACATGTGCAATTATAGTCTTCGCTTTCTTTTGGATAAGATAAACCATGTACAAAATGCACTTATTGACCATGTATGGTCAAATTTGCCCATTTCACAATACAACCTCCTTATCTTAGACACATACTGGTCTGATCACGATACAATTTGTATTGTACTTGAATTATGAAATATACATCAATCATATTACAAAATCATATTTCCATGTCTCAAAGCATATATGGCTAACTTGTTGCACAAAACCAAATTATTCAGCTAGAATCATCCAACTTCTTAGTTTTTTCTGGTTTGTAATAGATTTTGGACAGAAAGAATTCTATATAAACACAAACATGGATAAAGAAAAACAAAGGTACATGCTTCTAACACTATTTGTTACTCTATTCCTTTGATTCTAATTTATTATATGTAAATATTCATTGTTTTTCCTTACATACCAACTTACATTCATGTTCATTGTATTTTGTACTTTCTTTCATTGAAACAAACAAAATAACTAGACAAGACAAAGAACTCTTAACCATAAATGTAGAAGAAGACATATGAATGTGCATGCTTCTACCTATATTACATATTCCATTTCTTTGTATTTCATTTATTCTGTGTATATTTATTCTACTGATTTCATTTTTTTTTATATGTAGATACTACATATCTTCCTACATATTAACTTATCTTCATTTCAATTGTATTTTCTGTGTTGCTACATTGAAATAATTAAAATTGTATTCAATATTTTTTACATGTGTTCCTGCATAGCAACTTAGCTTCATGTCCATTGTATTCTCTGCATTGCTACATTGAAAAAAAAAGACTAATTGAACAAGAGGATGAAGCCTTATGTGCCACAACTGAGGAAGTTGAAGTACAATCTTCCAAAAGGTATACCAATAGTAATAGAAAATCAAACACAATGCATGTGCTTAATGTACATCAATATCAATTATGAACAATATACAATGCATATGCATATTTAGTTGTTTTCATGTTCGATGTACACATGTTTGCATCAGAAAAAGTTGGACAAGTGACATGGGCATGAGTAGTCAATCATCGCAAACATCAACACAACGACAAGGCCAAAGTTAAAGATTCATAGATTATGCTCTTGTTATGTTTAAGAAATAATATCCTCGGTTATTTATTCAACTATGCCATGGTAAATATGTTTATGTCATTTAAAACACATGCTATTTTAGTTCACAAGAAGTATCGACGAGTAAAAGTGAAATGCCCAACATAGTGCAAGGTCTAGAAACTAAGAGGTATGGTTACAAAACTCTAACCTACA
>SNQJ01S0252442.1:0-12877 GCA_010110895.2 Picea sitchensis | reverse complement strand
GTCTTGTATGAACCACATATTCAGGGAACAGTTGAGGAAATCAGTCTTGGTTTTCTTCGACAACATCTTGGTCTACAACAAGACATGGAAAGAGCATATGAGGCACTTGGATGAGGTACTGAGCATCATGGAGACACAGTCACTATAAGCCAAAGAGTGCAAGTGTGAGTTTGGTATGACGAAACTACTTTACTTGGGCCACATCATCAGTGCACATGGGGTACAAGTGCACCAGGAGACGATCATGGCCATTCTAGATTGGCCAATGCCCAGGAATGTGACATAGTTGAGGAGCTTCTTTGGGATATGCAGCTATTACATGCGGTTTGTCGGGGGTTTTTCTCAGCTTGGAGCACCACTTATAGATCTCACCCGTCACGGGGCTTTCATCTGGACCGAGGAGTCACAAAAAGCCTTTGATCACATGAAGGAAGTCATGGGCACATGTCCAGTGTTAGCATTACTAGACTTCAGTTTACCATTTGTATTAGAGTGTGATGTGTCCGACGAGGGTATCGGGGCAGTTTTGATACAGGGAGGACACCCCATTTTGTTCAAGAGCATGAAGCTCAGTCAACCCATGAGGCTGTACTCCATTTATGACAAGGAAATGCTGGCAATCATACATGCCTTGACCAAATTGAGACAATATTTGGTGGGCAACAAATTCATGGTCAAAACAGATCACAACAGCGTAAAGTATTTCCTTGAGCAGAAGGACCTCAATGAGCACCAACAGAAATGGGTGTCGAAGGTGCAGGCCTTCGACTTCGACATAGAGTACGTCAAGGGGAAGAAGAACATTGTGGCCAATGCACTATCTAGGAGATCTGCGACATGTTCTTTGATGGAGCTTTCAGCGGACTGGAAATCCCACTTGTTAGTGGAATATTCCAAGAACAAGTTCGCTTGTGAGGTTTTGGATGGACAGGTTCATGATGACAGGTACAGGGTCATTGACGATGTCATATTCTACAAGGACAGAGTCTACTTAGTACCAGATTCAGGACTCAAGAAGAAGATTCTAGCAGCAGTTCATGATTCACCATTGGCAGGCCATCAGGGTTTTTTCAAAACCTACAGGCAGATCAAAGAGAGGTTCTCATGGAAGGGCCTGAAGTAGGATGTTATGAGGTACATCAGTGAGTGTGTGACTTGTCAGCAGAACAAGTCAGAGCATATGCTTCCAGCAGGACTACTTCAACCACTTCCCATACCGGAGCAGAAATGGGAGAGCATATCGATGGACTTCATCACAGGCCTACCCAAGGTTCAAGGTAAGGACTGCCTCTATGTAGTGGTCAATTGATTGACCAAGTTTGCTCACTTTTATGCCATACCGACAGAGTACAACAACAGTTTAGGTAGCTGAGTTATTCTTGACGGAGGTCTTCAGACTTCATGGGTTGTTGAGGAACATCATCAGTGGCAGGGACAATCAGTTTATTGGTACATTCTAGAGGGAGTTGTTTAGATTGGTGGGGACAGAGTTGACACCCAACACCAACTATCACCCTTAAACAGATGGGCAGACCGAGATAGTCAATAAGTGGGTTGAGGGGTATTTGAGGAACTATGTGGGTGGACAACAAAGAACATGGGTCAGGTGGCTACATCTAGGGGAGCATTGCTACAACACCACTTTCCACATGTCCATTGGCATGATACCCTTCCGAGCATTGTATGGTTATGATGCTCCCACTTTGATAGACTTGGTTTTTGGGGAGAGCAGAGCTCCCAAAGCTAAGGATTGGATCACCGAGAGTCAGGAGATTCTCAAGTTACTAAAAGAGAACCTGCAGACAATACATAATCGACAGAGGATGAGTGCGGACATGCACAGGATGGAGCGCAACTTTGAGGTTGGGGACTTGGTTTTCTTGAGACTCCAACCCTACAGACAGTCATCTCTGAAGAGGAGTGGGGCCGAGAAGCTCAAGCCCAGATTTTATGGACCTTACAGGATCATGCGCCGGGTAGGTGAGGTTGCTTGTGAGCTAGAGCTTCCAGAGGGGAGCAAGATCCATAACGTGTTCCACGTATCTTGCCTCAAGAAGGTCATGGGACAATTCATCAACACATCAGAGGAGCTTCCCCCATTGGATGAGGAGGGACAATTGGAGTTGGTTCTGGAGGAGGTACTGGAGTTCCAAGAGCGGAAACTGATGAGCAGGGTCATCAGAGAGTGTTTGATCAGATGGAGAGGGCTTCCAGTAGAGGATGCTACTTGGGAGAGCGAGAATGTGTTGCAACACCCTGGATTGGTATTGCTTGAGGACAAGCAATTTCGGGAAGGGAGGACTGTAATGCCCCTTTCCAAATAGGAGCTCCAGAGAGGAGGATTAATGGTCTAAACAACCTCGTTAAACTATAGTCAGGGCCATGCAGGGGTAAACATGGTTACTAGAGGTCACTTCAGCTGAGGGTGTTATCATTCGAAAATGACATTGAGCTAAAAGTGACTAAAAGCACTTTTAAGTCAAAGTGAGCTAAAAATAGAATAGATAAGCTAAAAATAGGTAAACAACGAATTAGGGTTTCGGGAAGCTATAAAGGAAGGGTAAAGCAACCTAATTCGGCATTATGAAGATTTTGACTTGTCATTGAGGAGAGAGGCGCATCTCAAGAGAGAGAGCTCAGTGGATTCCAGGAGGAATACACCCAGGGGTTGATTTCGGTGTTGAGTGCCACACCCTAGTCACAGGGGAGATCAAACAAATCTTCCATTAGTCTTCAACAACAGTTACACAGGTTGCAACAGCAAGGGTGCACTTATTCAAGGTGAGGGTGCATCTTCTGAGGAGGTTTAGTGAGTCGACTTGTCCCATCCAGGGAGAATCCAGGGATTCCCTTCCGATCCGGTTGAGATGAAGGAAAGGCACATCTATTGTTCGGTTTCTTGTCAGATTCTGACGGAGAAATCATTTGGGACGCATTTTCCAGCCGTTGAGGGTGCGACAGTTGGGGAGGACACATTTGGGGTTCCTGAGTGATCGTCATATCAAATCCAGGGAAATCCTTTCGACCCATTTCCCAGTAGCCTAGGGCACTTAGTTTGAGACCCTTATCAATCGATTTCAACGGGGGAATCACTAGGGTGCAATTTCCAGCAGCATAGGGGGCGCATTTCCCCAGGGGGATCCATCTGGGGTCTAGAGATATCAGCAGAGGGACGATTGTCAGCAAATCAGTCACCAGGACTGAGAGAGAGAGCAGGGCGCACTGATTGGGACAGTTTCCAGGAGGATCCGAGGGGTTTAGCCACCAGGGCGAACTTTCCAGTCTTGCAGCAGTTGCCGTAGCTCACAACAGATCTTACATCTCATCCATTGATCCCGCAACCTTCTTCTAGTATCGGATATTATTGTTTTAGCTTGCTTATTGTATTCTGACTAAGATCCTTTTGTCACTGATCTAGCTGAGTGATTTATTTTATTCAACAACATTCAACATTGTACTCCGCAGAGATATTATAATATATGGTTTGCAGTCTTTTGTCTCATTTACTATCTGTATGCTCATTTATATGTTGTAAAAAACTAATTATCTACACACACATGCGAAAAACACCAAGCATGTAAAAACACTTAGCTGAAACGCATCCAAAACCCCCCAGTGTATCAGATCAGACAATTGACATATCAGATTAGCAACATTTCCTAGTCTAGCCGGATCTAGGATATTACAGAACGATAAATTATTAATAATTTACGATAACAAAATACTCAATGTCAACAGTCATATTTGAAATCTGATAGACATACAATGATGACAAAACAACGATAGTGAGATTAACCACATGAAGACATGTAGGGATAGAAGAAGATATTAGTGACAAACACCAAAGCATTAGCGACAATAGATATTGGCATACAAAAAACTGCATACAACATACTTGATGCCACGACAAATGTGAGTATAGTCGATTCAACTATAGAAAAAATCGGTAACAATCCTCTAGGAAAATCCTTTGAAATATTTCAGAACATAATTACAAGTTGACATAGATCATTTCTTTTCTATTTTCATTTGAAGTATATGCAGATCGTTGGAATTGTTGAACTAATCACTGACCATATCTTTATTTTCACAAACAACATACTTTTTTATATTTGTATAGAGACCTATTAGCACAAATTTCTACCCTCCAATTTGAACTGATAAACCTGTTATGACAGTGGTAAAAACTTTGCTAATTAAAGGAGTAGGGCCTGTTATCGCACAATCTATACTTGCCCAAGCCTAAAGGCAAGTAGGCTTAGATTGACGTAACATGGAGGTAACCCTATCACTGTCACCCCAATAGGGTACCTCTTTCTCTTTAGGAGGAGGAAAACCTCACTCCAAAGGCCGAGGGACCTGGTTGGTTGATGAAGGGGAAAAGACAAGACAATACCACTCCTCTCTCTAAGTCACTTAGCAGAAGAAGTCACATTGGTGAAGTTGAAAGGGACAAGGAAAAATGAAAATGGGTTTGTACCAGTCCTTTACCAATGAGCATCAAACATTAGTAGCAACACTTATAATCAATGACTTCTTAAACAAATTATGTGCTGCATGAACAAGTTACTATACAATGAAATTGAGATCACAGTAGCAACAATGTATCTTAGAAGGTGCAAGTTATGATGAACAAGGTAAAGATACAATGGTCTTGCAAACTTGATAATGGTTTGTCACTCACACTTTTCTAGATAAATACAAGTCAATGAATGGCTTAAATGGCTGTCCAAACAACATTAATTAATCATGATGACAACAATAAAACCACTTCAGAAAAAGTACTATATTAATAGAGCAATAAGACACTACTTCAATATCAATGATTATAGTTTGCTGAGTACAAATGCCCAATGGTTTTATTGATGATTTTAGGGCTGTTAAGGACTGCAACAATGGCTGTAACAGCAGCTATGACAGCAGTAACACCTTCAGAATTTGCACTCTAAAGGGAAATTAAACATAAACTTTGACACTTATTGATAGTACCTTGCCTTATACAAATTTTGGGATGACTTAGATGGTTAGTAGGCTAATATAAGATGCAAAATGATAGCTGTAGCAGTGATTATGACAGCAGCTAATTAGCTGTTAGTATTTCTAGACTAGGAGTTAGCAAGTTAGTAGAGTATAAAGTGAAAGAATTTGAGTTGAGTCTTGTCAAGAAACAAGAGAAGAGGACTAGCAGATGCCTTAGGGTAATGGAGTCAAGGAGGGCAGCTTCTTCTAAGGCTACAAATCAATGATGGTGATGCACAAAAGTCTAAGAGGGAAAAGACATAAGAGAAGTAGTAGAGTCCCTATGCATTTTCCCTCTTAGAGACAAGATGCTAGGGTGTAAGCAATTCTAGGCCCTAGCACCTTGCTCTCCTTAGGATTATTATGGAGTAAAATTTATGCAAAGATAACTAAGTCAAGATCCTTAGAGTGCTAGCAATTTGGGGCTCTAGGGTTTCACTAGTTACCAGATAAATTTAGTGAAAAGCTTGGCAAATAAAAGTAAGAAAGTAGCAACTTAGTTTCTTACTCCAAGCATTAAATACACAAAATGCAATTTCATAATCTTGTATGAGCAAATGAAACCATACAATGAACCATTCAATAGATGACAAATGCAAATTTCACTTGCACCAAGGTAATCATGGGAATACCATGCAAGATCACCATAAAACTTCCAAAAATTGATCCAATTTTCACAAATAAGCCTTAAACAAGAGTGGCACCTCACAGTTTCAGCCAATAGCCCTCACTAGAGAGCAAATTTCAGACCTCTTGTCTTCAAGGATAAGTTGTGATGTGAAAATGAGAGTGCTTTATGTTTATTTATACAAAATTTTGACCTTTAATTCATCTTTAGGTAAAAAAACCGACCTGACCAATTTACAACAAAATTCAATTTTGACATAAATAGAGTGGTGCATCTAAAAACACCTCCAAGAGTGACGTCATGCCCCTCTAGAGGGGTGGCGTTGAGCCCCATAAGTGAAACATTGGTCTATAAAAGTGGGGCACTTGGCCTCCAAAAGCCCCAAATAATGTTGTTATCCACACAATCACGTACTTGGAAGTAAAGGGTAGGGTAAAGAAGGCAAATTGTGTGGAAATTTGTCATATCTTGTCACCTCAATGGGATATCTCTTTCTATTTAGGGTGAATTAGGCCCTAGGAGAGTCTAGATGACTGGGATTTTAAGAGGCCAAGGGTAAAGGCTAAGGTATGGGTTTCCCTCTCACAAGTCACCCCCGATCAAAAGGTCCGACTAAACAACCAATAAAAAAGTATAATAAGAACCCAGAAGTGTACACGAACAAAACAACATGAAAAGTGTATGTTCAAAGTCACTTGCTGGTTAATTACTTCATATAATCAGAGACTTTCGATATAAGCAATTGACTAATATATTGAGGAAGTAAGCAAAGATGTATAAATAGCAGTAATCACAATACGATACTTCAACAATAAATGCTTCAAAATGAGCAAGAATAACTAATTATCAATGTCATAACACCAACATTCATCAGAAGCATGTATGCATTAATCCTTTCAATTGCTTAAAGAATCTCAAAATGCTGCAAAGTATAACTATCACTCAAAGAATAATAGCAACAACAAAGTTAGCAGGTCAATCTGTATTAGGGTTAGAAGATGTTAGTAATTGCTCAAAGATTTGGATGTTTGTAGATTGTGATCAAAAAACTCAAGCAAGAGGTCTTAGACAAGTGCATTCATAGGTCAAATGGAGTCAACAAGTAGCAACAAAAGTTGAAGGAACAAAGATGATAATAGTTGGAGCCAAGAAAGAGGGATTTGATTGTGATGTTTTGTTAAGCCAAGGCTTCAACCATCAAACCATGGGAAGCTTGACTTACTAAGGTGTAGGCAACCCCTGGCCTTAGCACACTCCTTTTAGCTCAATAACAAAGTAAAATCAACTAGGATGAAAAACAAATGATAGGGTGTTGCAATTGCAAGGCCCCTAGCAATGTCTTCAACAAATAAAATGGCTCCTTAGCATAATCTAGTAGGGAATTAAAATAGGACACCAACATGTGCTTATTTCCTAGGGGTTTTATTCAACAATTTCATTAACAAAATGCAAGAGTAAGCGATTATAACCATTGAGTAATGGAAGGGATTAGAAATTCACTTACATTTACCATGTATTCATCAAGCCAAACCCTAGTTGTAAACCTTTCCTGAAAAATACAAAATCACCAAAATAAGCCTCCTTCAACAAGTCTGCACTAAGGAATTTGATAAAAACCTAGAGGGTTGAATTTCAGACCTCACACAAGTGTGAGTGAAGATGATGAGGAAAATGAGAGATTAAACCCTCAATTTATACCATGCAATGACCTTAATTTAATTTTTAGGTCAGGAGAAAGGAAGTGATCGATGTAAAATACATAATAATCTTGTTTTACATTAAATGTTATGATAAAACCCTAAATCAAAGAGAGCATAAATGAAGGCGTCATGCCTTTTTAGGGTGGCCTTCTTAACACAGAGACAGCGTTGAGTCTCCACAGGCCAAAAGCGTTAGAAGCCTTCTTAGGCCTGGAACATGCCACATGTGCCACAACTACCTCCCAAAACCTCCTACAAGCCTTTGGATGAGTCATGAGGTATCTGGGAGGTGACATCATGGAGCCTTCGAGGCCAATGTCGGTGGAAAGCACAGCCCCCACAGGTGAGCTCTACCAAGTTGCGTCACGGTGGAGCGTCCTCCTCTTCTCCCGGTGTAAACCCTGCAGTCCTGTTTCTGCCCCTTGTTGGGGTCTCAGTGTCCATCTGATGGGCTTTCAACCCATGGAGGTCGAGACTAATCATCTCCCCATGTGTACACATCCACAGGGTACTTGTCCATCGGTGTAGTCACACATCAACGGATATGCCCTCCATGGGCTCATAAGTCCGCGAGGGATCATAAGCAATGCAATCACATCTAATCATCAAGTTTAATTAAACATGTCCATAAAAACCCCTTTTACCCAGACAAGTGCTCAAAGAAACTGTGCCACTGTCACAAATATGAAAGCCAAGTTTGGAGGAAGTAACATGGCATCCTATTGGGCTAATTCTCATTGGATGTGGGGTGTTTCAGGGAGAGATCAAATCTAAGCCATGTGAGGGGAGGAGGTGGTAAGGGATGTCACGGGCAGGAGTCACGGTGATATGATGCATGTATAGCTTACCTATGGGTGCCTCTGTTGAGGGTGAGCTACACCTATCATGGATGCAAATGTTTTCAAACCCATTCCTAACTTTACTTTTTTTTCTTATTACTTTTTCTTCAAGAAGGCATTTAGGGACACTACCGGGCGTGAGGTGACAGTGGTGGCAATGTTACCAACGAGCACTTTCACGCGAATGAGAAGGTGGCTCGTGATGAGACCCCCTTTCTCTTGGCTATGCACCACCAAGAGTCCCTTACCACAGTGGTGACCCAGTTGCTAATAGTGTCATATGGCTAGATGCCCATGGACCTAATAGGTACGGCTCGTGATGAGACCCCCCATCCTCTAACCGAGGTCTTGTTTTATTATTATTTTATGGGTCCTTTGTTTTTCACGAAGCTTTTCTTGCCTTTCTCAGGGATCCTTGTGGCTTTTATCTCAAGGTTTATTCTTTGGCTTCTATCTTTTTACTTATTCTTTTTACCCTCTGAGCCTTTAGCCCCTTCTTCCACAATTAGGTACAACCCTTAAATATTTGGCCAACCCAATGCGCAGACCAGTGTAATGGGATGGATGACCGGGAGAAAGATGGAAAGTGGTGCAGAGTATGGTGGGAGACTGATCAGCTTCTCATAAGATCCCGGTGGCAACTCAAAACCTATGGGCACAAGCTTACTAGGGCATCCTGTCATTTCCCCAGGATATGGTCAAGTGGATAGGCATAAGATCTAAGCACTCATTAGAAACAAAAATAATCAAATGCACATATTCAAGGTTTTGAGGATTAGGGTGACACATACCATGATACCGAACCATTACCTCATGAAGCAAGATCCACTTTTAGTGCACAGAACAGGGCGAGGTAATGGATGTTGTTGTTCTTTGACAAAGTGGAAGTTGTAGAAGAAAGAAAAAGCGGCCTCAGTCATGCGCTCGTGATCGGCTCGGTGCTCCATGTCTAGGACTGTGGGCCCTCGAGACATAATCTCCTTAGTTATCCCTAAATTGGGATAACAAATGCCCTACGCGATGTCCTGCAAGCTCATTAACTCCAAAAGTGAGCTAGCTGGGTGGCTTGTCCCCAGGGATATCATGGTGGCGTCCAAGGCCCTCAAGGGCTAGCGTCCATGTGGAAAGCAGGGCCCCACGGGTCCTGGAGTGCATGAGGGGTGCCTCAAAAGAAACAGCGTCCTTCTTTCTCTCGGTTTTAAGAGTCTTCAATTTCTTCTTGCACCCACAGGTGGGGTTTGACGCATCCATCTGTGGGCTTTAAAGCCCCCATGAGAGTCAGAGCTAATCATTCCTCGCTATTATTTACTAGCCAGGGCAGGTCTGCCCGGCAACAACAAGTATGCCACAGGGGATCATAGCATGTAAATCACATCCAATAATTAAATTACCCGAACATGTGCATCAAACCCCTTTACCTAGACAAATGCTCCAAAGGCGTTATGCTATTTGACAAGTTAGGTTTGGAGAAGGTCTCAAGGTGTCCTATTGGGTTACTCTCTTAAGTTTGGGGTGTTTCCTAGGTGGGGTCTAATCCAAGAGTAGTAAGTGTATGAGGTGGCATGGGTAGATGTTTGGGCATGGGATGCATGTAATAACATGGAAATGTAAAGTCTTACCTATAGGTGCCTTTGTAAGAAGTGAGCATCTTGTCATAAATGAAATTGTTTCCTAGTCCATTCATTGCCTTTTACTCTGCTTTTATTCTTTTTTGATCTTTTGCTCTTGTGCTTCCAAGGAAATAGTTGAGGGAGCCAACTGTCCTGGCTTGATGACCGGAGGTGATAGTGTTATCCACAAACATTTCTGACAATGAGAATGTTGGCTCAGTGATGAGATCCCCTTTCTCTTGGCTATGCCACCAGAGCCACTACCATGGTTTGGTAACCAGATAGATGATAGTGTCATCTGCCCACCGGGCAAGGTCCTGCAGCAACAACAAGTATGCCCACACAGGGATCATAGCATGTAAATCACATCCAATAATTAAATTACCCGAACATGTGCATCAAACCCCCCTTTACCTAGACAAATGCTCAAAGACGTTATGCTATTTGACAAGTTAGGTTTGGAGAAGGTCTCAAGGTGTCCTATTGGGTTAACCTCTCTTAAGTTTGGGGTGTTTCCTAGGTGGGGTCTAATCCAAGTCGTGTAAGTGTATGAGGTGGCATGGGTAGATGTTTGGGCATGGGATGCATGTAATAACATGGAAATGTAAAGTCTTACCTATGAGTGCCTTTGTAGAAGGCGAGCTGCATCTTGTCATAAATGAAATTGTTTCCTAGTCCATTCATTGCCTTTTACTCTTAGCTTTATTCTTTTTTGATCTTTTGCTCTTGTGCTTCAAGGGAATAGTTGAGGGCCACTGTCATGGCTTGATGACCAGAGGTGATAGTGTTATCCACAAACATTTCACGGCAATGAGAATGTTGGCTCGTGATGAGATCCCCTTTCTCTTGGCTATGCCACCAAGAGCCACTACCCTGGTTTTGTGACCAGATAGGTGGTAGTGTCATACCGCTACATGCCCATGGTCATAATAGGTCAGCTCGTGATGAGACCTCCTATCCATCAACTAGTACCTTGAGTGTTTATGTTATCTTATGGGTCCCCTTTTCTTACTGAGAAGCTTTTCACTGCTTTCTCGGGAATCCCTGGGCGAAGCATCTCGAAGGTTTCAACATTGGCTTTTAACTCTTGTGAACTACTTTTACCCTCTGGGCCTTTAGCCCCTTCTTCCCATGAGGTAAGGTACAACCCTTCCTAGTGTAGCCAATCCCAATGCCCAAACAAGGATAGAGGAGATGAAAGGAATAAAGATGGAAATTGATAAGTATGGAGGGAACGGACGATGACTTTTCACAGATCCACCTAGTAGCAACCCATCCTAAAGGGAAATCAACTTACTAGGGCACCATGTCACCCTTCCAGGTATGAACGAGGAAAAGAGCATAATTTCCAAACAAATTTCATGTAATGAAGAAGGATTCAATACAACATATTCAAGTGCTTCAAAAATCAGAGTGATACATACCATGATACCCAGACTCTTTACCTCATGGAGCAAGACTCACCGCTACTTTAGGACCAGGCTGGTGGGATGGATATTGTTGTTGGTGATAAGTGGATTGCACTGATGAAAAGAGGGGCCCTCCGGATCCATGTTCAAGTCGTCTGGCTCTCGGTACCTCCATGTCTAGGACCTGTGGGCCTCGAGACGTGATCTCCTTAGTTATCCCTAGGCTGGGGGATAACATTTGACTCCAACTCAGGGACATGTGTTCACTGTAGAGCGCATGAAAACCTTAGCATCTTTGATACGACCTGTGCTTGTTAAATCTCAACAAAGGATATTAGTAATCCCTAAGGTGGTGATATCACCCCTTGTTCATATATGATATAATAAACAAGTAAAAACATCTCTAGTCTAGTATATGATCATGAGCATACATATATACATAATGAATCAAGACAATATGAAAATGCAACTACAACTATGCTAACATGATATGTAATGGTATATACAATGGATGCAAAATTCCTACCTATCCTAACTTACCTGTACTTACCTGTGGAGTCAAGTCTCTGCCCCATGGTGGGGTTTGAGGAGGCGTCCACTAACTGGTAATGGATGTTGATAGATAAATAGTAGGCATCGTTAACTGGCTTCATTTTGACTCTGAAGAGTCCAAGCCAAAATTGTGCATTCCCATTAACATTGTTAGGCTCACCCTTCCTGGTGTCCCACATCCATACTGTGTCTCCCTCTTGATATTCTTTTGCTTCAAACTTCGTTGTTCCCTGAATCACCCAAGTGTATTGTCTTGAGGGAGGACAGTGGGATTCGGCTGTAAGGACTCCCTGTTGGCTTGGTTTAATCAATATATCATTATCCCCTTTCTTTAATAATTTGACAAAGCCAACTTCTTTGTCCCTATATTTATCTAAGAGTTATTGATACTCTTGTTTCTTTGGCCATTGTACCTCATCAAAATCCTCCTCTGTGGTGAAAGCAAAATCTTCTGGAGAAAATGTAGGAAGGTTTTCCTTAATTGGCTCATGTGTTTCACTAATCTTAGTATCATTGTCAATCTCTTGCACATGAACCTTGGCCATTGACGTATTTGGAAGGAGTGCAATCGTCCCATTTTTCATAGGCACATTGATATAAGTTAAATCCATCTCTAAAGTGCCACCCAACATTGCAGCGAACTTCCTGGACAAAAGCATGCCCTATACATCAAAGACATCTACCACCACAACATTTATATGGATCACTCTCTCAGGATATTTACCAAGGTGTACTTCAACATTCTCAACTACCCCATGAGTAGGTATAGCCCTAGATTCAAAACCGTACACATTCCTATAAGGTCGTGTAGCCTTTAGGCCTAGTTGCTCCATAACTTTCAAAGACATCATGTTGGCACCTGCTCCTGAGCCAAGCATACAGTTGTTGAGACATTTGTTATTTACTAGCAATGACATAAAGAAAGGCGGGTGTCCATCGTATTGAACCCTGAAATGATCTACTTGTAACATAATAGGAGGGTCTATTGGCTCATCCTGTTCGACAACACAGGTATTCCAACAGAGGATGAACACCTTCAGTAACCACTCACATAACCAGATCAAAGATCAACACACCGATGTTTTCACGTGGTAAAACCCCTACGAGGAAACATCCACGG
>SNQJ01S0252440.1:0-12746 GCA_010110895.2 Picea sitchensis | reverse complement strand
TGTCTCCCTCCTTTGGAAACCTCTCTTTCCTCCAAGTCCTTGTAATAAATGGATTCTAGGAGATCAAGGGAATAATTCCGGCCACCATCAGAAATCTCTTTCATCTCAAGTAGCTCTATGTTGAGAACAATAAGCTCTCCGGCCAAATTCCTTTGTCTATCAGAAAATTATCTTTGAATTATCGTTGCTCGAGATGATTTCCCTCAATGGAAACCATCTCCCGATTCCAAGGGAAAACTCTAACACTAAATATAACTCAATCTGGCTAAAAATTGCCTGACGGGCACCATTCCGACATTGATTCAAAATCTCAACATCTTTGCTTTTCTTGGATTTGAATGATAATGTTATTTTCGGTCCCGTCCTGACATTCTTAGGCTTGTTAAGAAATATAACATTTCTTGACCTATCAAGCAACGCATTAACATGCACCATATTGCCTGCAATGGGAAATCTTCCCAATGTCTTAGAGCTTTCCGAGGCCATAAATAAGCTAACGAGTCCAATTAATTTATCACTCAGAAATTTAAGCTCCCTCGACAGTTTATCATTGAACTACAATTTTCTCCAAGGTACGAATCCAGAAGATTTCTCTAGTATCTCAAAGATTTGGTACATGAATCTTTCAAGAAACCTATTATTTGATCCCATCCCGCCTTCTCTGGAAAGTGCATCCGTTCTTCTGAGTCTCGATATTTTCGATAACAAACTAAATATTGGGTGCAATCCCGACTGGATTACGTGAAAAAATGGCTGACATGCATTTGGCAGACTGTGGGATAAACAGGCGCCTGAGATGTCCGCCCGAGCATCATCAACAGATAAACAAAAGGATCTTGTAAAAATTGCGGGGATCCCTGGAATTGGATGTGCTCCTGCATCTATTAAAACAATATAAACACTAGCATTTTCAATGGTATTCACCGTGGTTTTGATAGTTCCGACAGTCAAGCCGTTCAGGGATATTGCACAGAGAGAACCATCGGGAAATGGTTTCCATCATCCTTTACCCCACTTAACACTTCCCTCCTCTACAAACCATCCAGGGATTTCGTAGGAAGGAGCAGACACATATTCAAGGCCAAGAGAAATAGAAACGCTTGAATTGTAATGGTAGTATTCGAAGCTTCCATTCTCCACCAGGTTACGAGGTCGATACCCCTCCACACCTGCTGCTGTTGTGCCCGTATTCATCCAAAGGGATGCTATCATCCCTAGCATCAATCAGATCGTTGATTCTCTTAGAACAACAAACTCCATCGAGTTGAATTTGATTTCCACTGAATGGATAGATGCCAAATGAACTATATATCCATACATATATATGCTTAGATCCAAGTTAAACTTAGATCTTGTTGTAATAGTCCAAATGGAAACTACAATTTCACCATCGGTGATGTATAGTTAATGGTGTTTACATTAATGGTTCCTTTGTAGCTCCAGTAGCACCTAAGCTAATTTAGGCTTCCATTTCCCTTTCATTTACCCTGGCTCTCCTGTGAGGGAGTCAAGCCCAGTCTGGCTCTAATACCATGTTGTTTTTCTTCATATGAAATATAATCGATATATTATTAAAATGATTAGTGTTCCATATATATGGAACATATGATGACCATCCATGAAAGGATGGAACCCTTGAATAATCAATAACTATTTATTATTATCATTTATTTATTATATATGATATTTAATAATCAATAATTATATTATTAATTATTATTCTAAGAGAATTTCTTCCCAATGTTGTCCAAACATCAACATCTTCTACAAAAATTCCCAATATCCATCCACCATTAGTTTTTTGATCTCCTTGAGGCATTTAGCTAATGAAGTCATAGTGAAGTTTAAATCCATCATCAAAAAGGAAAGGATAAAGTATCGACAACCCCCAATTTTGTGTCCATGTGTTAGCATGCCAATGAAAGAAATTGGGAGATTTATGAAACTAATAGTTTGTGTTGTCCACATTATTGTGCATGATGCTAAAGTAATTGTGAGGTTGTTTCTCTTGTTTCAATTCGTGGGAACAATATACATTATGACAACTTGCAATAATAACTACATTGCAAGTTGTCATTGTTTCTCAACTCCTAGTTCATTACAATTTTCATTGTCGTTTCAATGTCCAATATTGAACACATGTATTATAAGATTTCCATTGCAAAACGATCCCACCCATCGAGATTCTGATTTGATCGATTCAATTTCCATTTGAATTAAATATCCCAATTTAGTAGAATATGGTTGTTGTTAAGGTAGATTGTTTTCTTTGATCTTGAAATCGATCGATTGAATGTCTGGTAATGTTAAACCTGACTTAGTATGCCATGAGTGCAGAGAGCCTCATGGGAAATTTGACTATGCTTTTGAACCATTTTGCAGTGACTTATGGGTGAAGAGAAAAGAAATGGATGCATCCAAGAGGGTGGCCTCTTTGAGGATATGCTTCAGATGAAGTTCTACCATGATTTTTCATTTTTATTTTTATTAGATAGGGTGAAGTGGGTTGTATTATAACCATTTACTTTTGTGTATGTCTTTGCTACGCTATGCATCTTGTGATGAAAAGTGTACAATAGATTTGACCTAAATTTCTCCTTATGCTGTCATCTCCTATTGACATTCATCAACCACAAGCTATGTGGCTGCTCTAGTTGTATCCATTATGTGGCTTCTTTTTATACCATAAGCTTGGTACCATTCATTTTGATAGAAATCAAAGGTTTCAAACTTCATTGTAAGAAAATATATTTTTCTCTCCTTGTCTAGCAATAGAAGAATTTGATGCCAAAGAATTTAACCCAAATCCCTTCTCAAATTTTTATTCATGAGACAAATCAGATTCCTCTCAATCATGTATTTTAGAAAGATAATAATTTTTACAACAATGTGCATTATGCATCCTTGTAATGAAAGATTCATCAATAATATTTCAACAAAGTTTTTACTCCACTTACTGTGAGAATATGCACCATCCTTTGCATTTGATCTAGTTGTATGGAAGTTTAGTTATTATTTATACACTAACAAAATCCACAATACCCATAAGTGGATACTCTAATTGGAAAGGCCATGCTTCTATAACATTCCTTAAATTGACCTTAGTCTCATTTGCACTTCCTTTAATATCACATATAAAAGGGAACCATGAAGATCAACCAAGTGTTTTGTCGACCATCTCCGAAGAGAATTTTCTAATAGGAAACATTTGTTAAAATTGATGAAGACATTCTCGATAGAAACTTTGAATTCATTACCACCTAGTGGTCCAAAGTGCACCACATGTTCTAGAAAGTTTGAAATTGATTGGAAGGAAATATAATTTGGTGATTATAGTGCTTTGGTGGAGTTGAATCTTCTCATTGATTGATACCTTTAAATTTTAATATAGATCCTACTATGACATCCACCATTTCATTGTAGGTTAAAGCACTAAGTTGACAAGTTTCAAAGTAAAAATGATCAATTACAACAATACAATAGTAGTTCTTTCATGAATACACCAAACAAGATAGGTCCCAATCTCTCCCCTTTAATAACATTGAAATCATACACATTTGTGAAAACACCTATTGCTATGGAATCTCCTTTCTTTGAACATCTATTTAACAATTTGACTTTCTTGATAATGAATTCCGACTTAGTATCTTATGGAATATTTTTATTAGAATTATGAAAAAAATAATGCACTGACCTATTATAATTGATACCATTTATCTGTGTTCGACAACATAGGTATTCCAATAGAGGAAAAAAACCTTCAATAACCACTCACACAACCAGATCAAAGATCAACACACCAATGCTTTGACGTGGTAAAACCCCTACGGGGAAACATCCACGACCCTAGCCAACATTTCCACTTGGAGAAATTTATTAATGCAGAAGAAAAATATTACAGAGATATTTACAAGAGATTTTCTCACAATCGGTCATTGATAAAGGACCCTCCATGCTCTTTAAATAGAGATAATGGACCAGTCAGGTGTTAAGCCACAAATCAATGTAGCCATTAAGATCGAGGAGAATATGAACCCTCAGATCACTCTATGTCGGGAACATATCGTGACCGTTGGATTTCCTAACTACAAATGTATACTAATGCATACTAAAGAAACACACTTTTACCTATCGACATATTAGAACAAATTGATTGTAACTAAATCCTAAGTGTTTAAATATCCTAACATACCCCTTAATAACAACTTGGGATAGGATATAAGAATTTACAAAGGTGACACAATAGGACAAGGAAGGAGACATTAGAGCCTATCCCACCCTTAATGACAACTTCCAGAACTCCTAACATAGATCAAAGTTTGGAAAACATCATTTTAGTAAAAGAATTTGTGAAAATTTCTGCAACTTGATATTCTATATGGAAAAATATCACTTCAATAACTCGATCATGAATGATATTTCAAATGAAGTGCATGTGTATCTCGACGTGTTTGTTGCGCTGATGATGAACTGGATATTTGGCAGGCTTGATGGAAGTTTGATTGTCGCACTAGAGGGTGGTCAGATATTTCTACTGGAATCCAAACTATGAAAAGATCTATTGAATCCACAAGGCTTCTTGACTTGCATTAACCGCTTCTAGATACTCTACTTCTACTAAAGAAAGAGAAATAGCCTATTGTTTATTACATGCTCAAGTGGCAGGTCTTGAAATAAGGTTGAAAACATAACCGATAGTATACTTTCAATCATCGGGGACCCAATCTGAATCAATGTAACCAACCAATAAAGAAGTCCCCCTGAGATTTAATGTATCTCAAATTGAGTTGTACCCCAATCACACTGAAGTATCCTTTTAGATGTTTTCCAATGAATTTCATGAGGTGTTTACATATGTTGGGAAATAAGACCAACAAAAAATGAAATATTGGGACATATATGAGTAAAGTATAATAGGTTACCAGCTAACTAATGGTACAAGGTGGCATAAACTTCGGTATAAGTACAAGTGGCAACAAGTTTGACTCTAGACTAGAAGGGAGAAGGGGTTGGTTTAGATTCCTCCATGTGAAAGAGACGAAGAATATCATAGGAATACTTAGACTAGGAAATAAGTATTCCTTCCTTGGTTTGCAATACTTGGAGGCCAAGGAAACAATGCAAATATCCTAAGTTGATCATTTCAAATTTCTTCTTAAGGTTGGTTTTCACATGGTTTAAAAGTTTTGGGTCACTACCAGTGATGATAAGGTCATCAAAATAAAGAATAAGGATTATGAGATTGCTTCCTACTTTCTTGGTATAAACATTAGGCTCAGAATGACATCAAGAAAATCTGATCTCAAGAAGAAAGCTATCCATTTTGGGATACCAAGATTGAGGAGATTGCTTAAGACCATAAAGAGATTTCTTAAGGTGACAAACAAGGTTGGAGTCCTTCTCGACATAGCTAGGAGTTTGTTCCATGTAGATTTATTCTTGAAAATCCCCATGCACGAAGGAGGATTTGACATCTATCTGATGGACCTCCCATTTATGTGAGGCAACAAGGTCTAGAACAAGGCATATGGAATTCATTTTGGCTATGAGGGAAAATGTTTCATTATAGTCAATACCTTCAACTTGAGAGAACCCTTTGGTGACTAACCGATCCTTATGTATTTCAACACTTCCGTATGATGCATACTTAGTTCAATAGACTCATTTACATCTAACAAGTTTTCTTCCTTTTGGAAGAGGTACAAGATCCCAAGTATTGTTTGCCATTAATGAACACTACTCTTCATTCATTGTTGTATCCCAATCTGGATGACCTGAAGATTCTACACATATCTCTAGATCAGGAGTATCTGAAACTTGAGCCAAAAGAGAAGAGGCTCGTTGGAACTGTGAATTTTTCCAACATTGATATGAAGGATCACCGACAAGATCACCAACTGCTTCTCATGTTAAACAAACCCATCTAGGAAGTGATGGTGTTGGTGCAGAATAAGGTTCAATGGTCTCATTTGGAGGAAGGTGAGCATGCAAAGGTGGATTTTCATCCTCACTATCATCATATGAAGAAGAAGAAACTAGAATAGGAATAAAAGAAGTCACAAATGAAGAAGATGGCTTGTATGCCACAAACTCTAAATTAGACTCGTGGGCCAAGAGATTTTCATCAAATTTAACACCTATTCTAATAATAATTTCATTACAATGTGGTTGAAGAAGTTTGTAACCTTTGACATCTTTAGAATAACCAATGGATATACACTTCTCACTTTTAGGCTGCAATTCTTTCCTTTTCTCATCAGGAATGTGAGTCCATGCTATAATTCCAAATACACATAAGTGACTTACATCCAGCTTAAGTTTATTCCATGCTTCTTTTGGTGTTATATTTTTAAGAGCATTTGCGGGAATGCGATTTACTATGTAATTTGCACAGTTAATGGCTTCCGCCTAATACTTTTGACTTAATCCCTTAGATTGAATCATACAATTATCCATTTCTTTTAATGTGCAATTATTTCTCTTAGCAACACCATTTTTCTATGGTGTATATGGAACATTGTGTTGCATTTGGATTCCTTATGCATTATAGTAACTTGTAAATTGATTGTTCACATATTCACCTCCATTATATTTTATTAACCTTTGAAGTTGATGTCGATATTTCTTTTCTACAAGGGCCTTGTGGCCAAAAACTTGTCAAAAACTTCACTCTTAAGTTTAAAGAAGTAAACCTAAGTGCGTCTGGAAAAATAATCAATGAAAGTTAAGAAATACTTGCACCCAGAAAAAGAAGGAGAAGAAAGTGGACCACACAAGTCACTATGAACAAGCTTCAAAGGGGACGAGGTGGGCCAAGAGGCACACTTGTCAAAAATTTCCCAATAATGTTTGCCAAGAACACAACTAGAAAAAATACAATCTCTGCAAGAAACAAGAGAAATAATAGTCACCATCTGTTGATTACATAGTTTCTACAATGAGCGATAGTTTAAATGACCAAACTTCTCATGCCAAAGTTTTCTCAAGTCATTGCTATGAGTAACAAAAATGGATGGAAAAGGTGATGCCCCAAAGTTGTCAAACTTGTACAAATTTGTAATATCATCAACAATTCTAGTTGCGAGAACATGCTTGGGATCTTTTAGATCCTTGATTACAACTTCAAGAGGTGAAAATTCTACAGTTTTACCTTCACCTGAATGATTGATTTGATATACTGATAGAAGGTTGCAGGAAATACTTGGAACACATAATACATCATTGAAATGACCATTATCTACCTGAACTGTTCCAGATCCTACAATACTAAGAGATCTATCATCACCAAAAAATATTTTCTTGGTGTTACATTCATTAAGAGTAGAAAATATGGATTTATCCTTAGCCACATGATATCATTCTCTAGAATCAATAAGACACTCATCAAAAGAAGAATTAGAAGTTGCATTAAAGGAGAAACCAGAAGCAAAAAGTGCATGTCCATGAGAAGAAGAGGAAGAAGTCAAATCAATATTGATGTTGTGATTCTTCATCATTGCTTCTAAAGATGCCATCTTCTTAAAAAATTTGGAATCATCATGACTATGTTTCCCACAAAAGTTGCAATTTCTGTTAGTCTTCTTACTTTTAGATTTTTCTCCTTTTTTACCATTAGGAGCAAAAGTTGGATGAGAGGGTTTGGGAGCCTTTTTTTTCTTGTTGTTGTGGTGAGGATGTTGTTTCTTGGGATTCTTGGATTTTTCTTTCTACTAGACTACTAAGGATTTGTTGGAGGTACCTGTAGTGCTAATCAATACAAGTTTCATAAGCTTATCTTTCTATCGAATTAGACAATCACAAAATGACTCAAGAGAGGGTTTTTTATAAGTAGTCCCTAGAGATTCTCTGGTGGCATTAAAGGTAGACACAAAAACATAATATGCACTACCAAGCTTAGAAAGAATAACATATATGCATTGATCTTCCTACATATCTAATTCACATTCTATACTCAAAAGTCTAAGTGTTTTGAACTTAGATAAGTAATCTTCAATGTAAGGGAAATAATTTTGACTTAAATTCATTAATTGATTTTCCATCTAGTGAGCTCAAATAATCTTGTGTTTACCAAACACAAATTCAAGATTTTCCAAATATTTATTGGGGGCATCAAATCCTTGAAGGTGAAACCTTAAATCAAGAGAGATGAACATTCCGATTAGTCCATGGGCTTTGTCATTCCTATTAATCTATTTGGCATACTTGTCATCATTAATGGGTTCTTCTTCTTTTCCCAAGGTAATCCGGTACAATCCTTTACTTCTTAATAAATCCTCCATATGAGATTTCCATTGGAAGTAGTTGGTGATGGTGAGTAAGATATCACTGAAAATGAAGAGAATATGGATTTAAATACTTAAGATGATAATATGGATGGAAAGATCTGAAAAAAAATAGATTGTTTAAAAAAAACGACACTGAAAACAGACTTTGGATGTGAAAGTTATGCCATTTAAAAAAAATACATTAATAGTAACCAAATATCCACGTGACAAGTAAAAGTTGGCCCACGTGGTGATACCCCACCTAATAGCTTCACTTTTACAAAAAATTTGCTTGTGAAGTGACACCCTTTTATATAATAAGCAGGGATCACTTTTACAATGAAGTTACTTTATAAATGAAAGTTGCATGCAAAATAAGGAAATTAAAATATTAAAGCTACTTATAATGATTCACTTTTATAATTTAAGTGAAATACACTTTACAACGAATGCATGAACTTTAAAAAAAAAGGTAACAAGAAAGATACTTGTACTCAAGACCTCTTACTTAATAAAACAACTTTTAACCAAGTGAGCTAGTGTAAAACATATTGTATTGTTTAGAAGGAGGATAGGGGGTGTTGTTGTGGAAGACGAACTTGGAGAGTGTGCTCATAAAAAATATTTTCACCCAAGAAACAATTTCGATTCTCGAAGACAAGAAGGGTTAGATATCGATTAGCTTACCCAGAAAATGCAAAATTTCCCTCTGTTTATGATTTACGGAGATTGCACAGAGCGCATGACAAAGAGAATACACAAACAAGAAAACCCTTTCTGCTCTGTTTCTGATTTGTCGAGATCGCATAGGGCACATGGAAAATAGAATACAAAGATAGAAAAGAGTAGCAACCGGGAAATAAATAACATAAAACCAAAATACAACATAAATTTATCTTTGCAAAAATTTAAAAAAGGGCATATTCATGTTTTTTACCTTCGGATTTGACTGAAATGGCTGTATCTTGGGAAAAAAAAAACCTTTCCGAGTGAAATGAAAAGTGTTTCTAACTGAAATGAGTGCTCTTTATGCAATGAAATATTCCTCTAAGCTTAGAAATGGAAATGGCAGAAAAGAGATATGCATCAACATGGCTTCACGATCTCCATCTACAACGAGAGTGGGTCTTCAAATGTGCTCTAATTCCATGTTCGACAACACATGTATTCCAATAGAGGATGATCACCTTCAATAACCACTCACACAACCAGATAAAATATCAACACACCCATGTTTTGACGTGGTGAAACCCCTACGGGGAAACATCCACGACCCAAACCAATGTGGCAACTTGGAGCAATTTATTAATGCACAAGAAAAATATTACATAGATATTTACAAGAGAGTTTCTCACAATTGATCATAGGAAAATTACCCTCCATTCTCTTTAAATAGAGATCATGGACCAATCAGGTGTTATTCCATGTATTAATGTAGTCATTAAGATCGAGGAGAATATGAACTGTCAGATCATGTTATGTCAGAAACATATCATGACCGTCATATTTCCTAACTACACATGCATATTAATGCATACTAAAGAAACACACTTTTACCTAACGACATATTAGACCAAGTTTATCTTAACTAACTCCCAAGTGTCTAAATATTCTAACACCCCCCCTTAAGAACAACTTGGGATATGATTGAAGGATTTACAAATGTGACACAATAGGAGAAGGAAGGAGGCATTAGAGCCTATTCCCCCTTAATGACAAGTTCTTGAACTCCTAACATAGATCAAAGTTTGGAAAATTTTTCCTCAATAATAGACTTTAAGTAAATTTCTGCAACTTGATATTTTGTAGGGGGAAAAAACACTTCAATAACTCGATCATGAATGAGCTTTCAAATGAAGTGCATGTGTAGAAATATGTGTTTTCTATGCTAATGTTGAACTCAATATTTGGCGAGATTAATGGAACTCTGATTGTCACATTAGAGGGTGGTTGGATGAAACTGGTAGAATCCAAAATATGAAAGGATCTATTGAAGCCACAAGGCTTCCTAACTTGCATTAACCGTTACTCTGTATTCTTATTTTTCTGAAGAAATAGAAATAGCTTGTTGTTTCTTACAGGCCCAAGTGATAGGTCCCGAACCAAGGCTGAAAACATAATATGCAATAGAATTTTAATTATTAGGGTTTCCAAATCAATCTGGATCAGTTAAACTAACCAATTTGAGTCCCCCTTGAGCTGTAATGTATCCCAAATTGAGTTTTACCCTAGACACATTGAAGTATTCTTTTAGTTTCTTTCCAATGGATTTCATGGAGTGTTTTCATATACCGGGAAACAAGACCAACGATAAAGGAAATATCATGATGATTATGAGTCAAGCATAAGAGGCTACCAACTAATTTATGATACAAGGTGGCATCAACTTTTGGAGAAGTACAGGTGGAAAAAAATTTGAATCCATACTGGAAGGGAGAAAGGGATGGTTTAGATTCCTCCATGTGAAAGTGACAAGGAAGATCACTAGAATACTTAGAATAGGAAATAAATATTCCTTCCTTGGTTTGCAATGCTCGGAGGCCAAGGAAATAGTGCAAATAACCTAAGTCAATCATTTCAAATTTCTTCTTAAGGTTGGGTTTCACATGGTTTAAAAGTTTTGGGTTGCTACTAGTGAAGATAAGGTCATCAACATAAAGAACACGGATTATGAGATGGCTTCCTACTTTCTTGGTATATACATTAGGGTCAAAGTGACATCGAGAAAATACGATATCAATAAGAAAACTATCCATTTTGGCATACCAAAATCAAAGTTCTTTCTTAAGACCATAAAGAGATTTATTAATGCGGAAAACAAGGATGGTGACATTCTGGACATAGACAAGAGGTTTTTCCATGTATATTTCTTCTTTCAAATCCCCATGCAAGAAGGTGGATTTGAAATCCATCTGATGAAACTCCCATTTATGTGAGGCAACAAGGGCTAGAACAAGGTGGATGGAATTCATTTTGGCTATAGGGGAAAATGTTTCAAGATAGGAAATACCTTCAACTTGAGAGAACCCTTTGGAAACTAATCGAGACTTATGTATTTCAACACTTCCATCCGATGCATACTTATTTATGTAGACCCATTTACATCTGACAAGTTTTCTTCCTTTCGAAAGAGGTACAAGATCCAAAGTATCTTTTGTCATTAAAGAACGATACTCTTCATCCATTGTTGTATCCCAATATGGATGAATTTAAGCTTCTACAAATGTCTTTGGATCACGAGTCTCTGAAACTTGATACAAAAGAGAAGAGGCTTGTTGGAACTGTGAACGTGTCTAGCGTTTATCTGAAGGATCACATGCAATATCACCAACTGCTTCTCATGTTGAACATACCCATATAGGAAGTGGTGGTGTTGGTGAAGGTTTAGGTTCAATGGACTTATCTGTAGGAAGGTGAGCACGCGGAGGTGGATTTTCATCCTCACTATCAACATCTGAAGAATAAGAAACTAGAATAGGAAAAAAAAAAGGCACAAATGATTAAGATGGCTCGTAGGCTGAAGAAGGCACAAACACTGAATTAGGCTCGTAGGCCAAGATATTTTCATCAAATTTAACATCTCTTCTAATAACAATTTCATTACAATGTGGTTGAATAAGCCTATAACCTTTGGCATATTCAAAATAACCAACAGATATACACTTCTCACTTTTAGGCTGCAATGCTTTCCTTTCTCATCAAGAATGTGAGCCCATGATATACTTCCAAATGCATGGAAGTGTCTTACATATGGATTAATATTATTCCATGCTTCTTTCAGTGTTATATTTTTAAGAGCCTTTGTGGGAGTACGATTTACTATGTAATTTGCACAGTTAATGGCTTTTGCCCAAAACTTTAGACTTAATCCCTTAGATTGGATCATACAATTATCCATATATTTTAATGTGCAATTATTTCTCTCAACAACACCATTTTGTTGTGGTGTATATGGAACAATGTGTTTTATTTGGATTCCCTCTGCACTGCAGTAACTTGTAAACTTATTGTTCACATATTTGCCTCCATTATTTGTTCTTAACCTTTGAAGTGGATGTCCATATTGATATTTTACAAGGGCCTTGTAGGCCAAGAACGTGTTAAAAAATTCACTTTCAATTTTTAATAAGTAAACCCAAGTGTGTCTGGAAAATGTTGAAATATTGTAACTTTGAAGAATATTCTACCTAAAAGGGAATGTTGAATATTATTATTATATTATATTTATTAATTAGTCCCTATTGTGCCTTTGTAAAATTGGCCCTTTTGTGCCTTGAAAATTAAATGTCAATTAATAGGGTAAAGTGATAGGTCGGCCTAGACCTAATTTTAGGTGGCCAAACCACTATTTATAAGGGAGTCCAGTGCCTTATTTGTATACACACACTTAGCTCTGCAATGCACAAGTCTTGGAGGAGAACCTACTACAACTGGGGGTGACATCAAGGAATGTTTTTGGTCTATCTCTTGGTTAAGTGGTGC
>SNQJ01S0252439.1:0-12746 GCA_010110895.2 Picea sitchensis | reverse complement strand
GGGAAAGAGTAGTATTCTGTCACTGTTTGTTCCAGATCCAGGTGGATCTGGGGAGATCGGTTTGTGTCCGCACTTACGGATTTATCCTAAAACACCCCCATGCCGACTAAGTGGCCTTAAGACATCCTGAAATTTGAGGGAAAGCCTAGGGAAGATCCAGGTGATCATGTGACTACATTTCACATGTGGTGCTCATCAAACTCGTTGAAAGATGACTCTATTTAGTTGTGCCTTTTTCAATGCACTCTTATAGGGGGTGTTGCGAAGTGGTATATTGAGCTCAACAACTCGAAGTAATCTTACTTTAACAACCTGACGATGGTTTTCTTGAATGATTACCAGTTACCGGTGAGATATGATGCCGACACCAAGTTGTTGGCTAACTTAGAGTAGACCAAGGTTGACCATATCTTGGATCATATCCAAGAGTGGTGGAGTAGAAAGAGATCGATTAAGGTCAAGGTTACTCTTGATTTCTTGCTTGAGTGGTTCTTGAAGTATTTGGTTCCTTGCGTGTCCAAAGACATAGCAACATCCGTGGTGTTTTCAAAGGAGGAGGCTATTATGAGAGCCCAACAGCTAGAACTGATTTACTCTTAGGCTGGCATGCTCTACAAGATCTTACATGATGTGCCACGATCTACTCTCGATAAGGCCAAAAAAAGGTATGGGCCCCACGCTAATGGCATAGTGGGCTCAACACAAAGAAATTACACAACTCTGTTGTCAAATGAGTTACAACAATTGTTGATACAACAGACTGTGGCCAACCAGAATCCTAGTTCGACTGCCCCTACTACCTAGACGTCGGATGCACACAGTGTGCAGTCGATGACTCCCAAGGCCAACCAACAGATCAAGGGAAAGAAGAAACAAAGAAATAAGAAGGGTAAAGGGGATAAAAAGGTTGCCAACAATGTTGGCGAGGGAAAAAATGAGAAGAAGAAGTCAAAGTATCTGTGTAATCTTTGCATGGAACACCACCCGACTCATCTATGCCCTCGACTCTCAAAAGCCCTAAAGCTACTAACACAACAACAACCTATTGTGTTGACAAACGTTTTTCCACAAGGGAAAAATATGGCTCAGGCTTCCACATCTACAAGCGCAGCAGGGGGAAGTCAGGGACCCCCCATGCATACTACTAATAATCTGACTACGAACATTTACATGATGAACGTCGATGCTCATTTATCCACCAGGACTCATGACTACGGAATGCCGAAATTTGTTGAGAAGGGAAAGGAGGCCACTAACCCATTGACTCCTCTTCAAATTGAGAAGGCAGTGGGTGAGACAATTACTCGCATCCCTAAAGGTGCATTTAAGAAGGCTTCCCATAATCCAAACGTGAGGGTCACTCAAAACTACTCCATCATGGAGGATCTGGCATAGACCCCTTGTGTGATGTCTTCTCTAGAGGTTCTCCAAAGTTTCCCCTCACATAGAAAAGCTCTGTTGTCCGCCTTGGGAGCGACATAGATTAGTGACCCAGGAGCGATCATTTTCGATCCAATTGACCTTAAACCTCATCTTCCTCACCACGTTGCCTTTCAGATAGTAGTGGCATACACCACAAAGTTTTTGATGTGGAACATTTTCCTTATGGTGGTTGATGAGGGTGCCTCAACTTGCATGATGTTGTTGGCATATTGGAAGGCCATTGGCCAACCCGAGTTGTCTCCATCGCCTATGTTGCTTACGAATTTTGATGGTCAATCATTTAGACCACACTGAATAATTTATTCTTTCCCTGTGCAGTTAGGGGTAAAAATGTGTGTGTCAAAGTTGAAGTAGTATATGCACCTCTTGACTAAAATATTTTGTTAGGATGGAAATGGACTTATACGATGCATGCGGTGGTTGCCACTATTTTTCGGGTCTTATGCTTTCCGCATGAGGGTTGAATTGTAACCATCGACCAATTTTCCTTCTCTCATCCTGACCCTTCATCGGGAGCTTCCACAGTCCCGATGATTGATAACCCACAGCCTGACACTATCAAATTAAGTGCCGGTTGATTTTCTTCGTTGATGGGAACCTTTGATTATCCACCGCCTTCCAATGATGTAAAGTTTATATCGATTGTTTCCGACTAGCCGAGGGCTGCAATCTTTCAAGTGTCATCTTTTTAAACGAGCTACTTTCACGACCCATGTACCTTACCTTCCCCATCAACTTTTATGGAAGGGATAGGGCACATTGGCATGGCCATTCCCTTATCTGCAACTAAGGTTGCATACAACATTGTCCAACAAGCCTCGACCAACCCCAATCTGACTCCCTCACATGAGTTAGATCCAATTCTCGAGCCTATTTGGGCTCATGATTCTCTTTCTGCTCAAGATCCTTTAGACTTTGTCTTTACCTCTGACGAGGTGATTCTAGAGGAAATCACTGGTCCCGACAGACCTTGGATGATCTGCATCATGAATATTATTTTCTTCCCGAGCTTAGGAGAATAGAGGCGGGAGAGTTTGTTTTGACCGTGAATGGAGATATCCCTTGTCCTATTAATCCTCTGGCTATGCAAAAAGTTTATGCTGAGGGTAACATGGAAAGCATTGCTGCAATGATTCCTATAGATATCTCCAGAACCCCTAGCATCGTGGAGAATGTTTTTGTCAGAGCAGATTGCTCCTCTGAAAAGATTCAAATTTACACCGAGTTATTTAGGGAGTTCCGTGACATTTTTGCTTGGTCTTACATGGAGATGCAAGGCATTAAACCATGAATTGTCGAAAACAAAATCATGACTTATCCTGATATCAAACCAATCCGACAGAAGCTTCGTCCGGTCAATCCTCGAAAAGCAACGACGATAAAGGCAGAAGTAGAGAAACTGTTGAAATTTGGTTTTATCTACCCCGTACATATGACAAAATGGGTATCAAACTCAGTTCCTGTCAACAAGAAACTGGGCATGATTCGCGTTTGCATGGATTTCCGTTATTTGATCAAGGCTTTCCCAAAAGACAATTTTCCAACCCCATTTATCGATAAAATTGTCCATGAGTGTGCAGGTTGCGAAATATTTTCTTTCATGGACGATTTTTCGGGATATATTCAGATTCAAATCAAACCCGAGGACCAGCATAAAACAACTTTTATTTTTCCTTGGGGTACCTTCGTATATCGAAAGATGCCTTTTGGCCTGAAGAATGTTGGAGCTACCTTTCATCGGGCCATGTCATTCTCTTTTCATGACCTCAAACACATATTCGAGGTGTACCTTGATGATCTAGCATCACGTTCTCGCAAGAGATTTGATCATCCTGCCCATCTACGACTAATCTTTGAGTGATGTTGCTACTTTCGAATTCGCTTGAATCCTAACAAGTGCAGTTTTTGTGCGATGTCAGGTCATTTATTAGGTTTCATCATGTCGACAATAGGGATCATGGTCGATCCTCTCAAGGTTGAGGAGATAGTTCAATTGCCTCCACCGTGCATAATACCCCAACTTTAGAGCTCACAGGAGAAAACAATTTTTCTTCGGCGTTTTGTCGCTAATTATGACGAGATCACTAAAGGGTTCATACGTATTTTGAAAAAAGGGGTCCCATTATGTTGGGATGAAGCTGCTCGACGCTCTTTCAAAGTGTTGAAACATGCCTTGATGCCCGCCCCTCTGCTCTAGCCTCCTGATTATAACAGGGATTTCCTGTTGTATTTGGCTACTGCGGAGTCGACCATCGGCATGGTCTTGGTACAGGAGGATGACATGCTCAAAGAGCACGCTATCTATTATCTTAGCCGATGCTTGGTTGGACCAGAACTCAACTACTCTCATGTTGAGAAACTTGTTTTGGCAGTTGTTCATGCTATCCAACGGTTTTGTCACTATATATTGCTTCGCAATACTACCGTCATTGATGTTGTCAACCCTTTCCATTATGTGTTAACATGACGGGTAATTGGAGGAAATATCTATAGATGGACAATTATCCTACATGATTTTGACTTAGATTTTGTCTCTGTGAAATCTAAAAAGTCATTGGTCTTTGCCGAACTAATTTCGGAACTATTGGTCGAGTCTGGTGATATTATGCCCGAAGAGTCTCCTATCAATGGAGATCTTTTTCTAATTGCATATTCAGACCCCTGGTATGGAGATATACTTATGTATCTTTAGACTTTGAAGTGCCTCACTTCTACTTCTCACGATGAGTGTCGACGAATTCGACACCAAGCGCGAAACTATCTCATTCTCAATGACACTTTGTATCGTCGGGGCATAGATTGCATTCTTCGACGGTGTCTCACTCACGAAGAAGCATAGCTCGTTTTGAATGACTGTCACACCAGATCATGTGGCAGTCATTTATCTAGGTTGGCAATAACCCAAAATATTCTACGCACATGATACTTCTAGCTGTCGTTAATCAAGGATTGTGTTGAGGTGGTCAAGAAGTGCCACTTGTGCCAGGTCTTCTGTCGGAAGATGCGGGAACACCCTGCTCCTATGTTTCCAGTCATTGTTGTTGGTACTTTAAACAAGTGGGGCATTGACTTTACTACATGTCACCCAGCTTCAACCATGGAGCATCGTTACATCATCATAACAGTAGACTACTTCACGAAGTGGGTCGAAGCTATGTTGACATTTAGCAATGATGGCAAAACCATTGCCCTTTTCATTTTCAATCAGATAGTAGCAAGATTTGATATCCCAAAATAGATTTTCACTAACCATGGCAGTCACTTCCAGAATAAAATGATGACTGAATTAACATCAAATATTGGGTTCAAACAAGAACATTCGTCACCCTATTACCTGCAAGCGAATGGTCAGGTTGAAGCTGTGAATAGGTCTCTCAAGACTATTCTTCAGTGGACGATCAATTCTGCCAAGTCAAATTGGAATTTGATGTTGTATTCAATGTTGTTGGCCTATCAAAGATCTGTGAAGATTGCCACCAATTTTTCACCCTTTCAACTCGTATATGGGCTGGAAACAATCTTACCTATTGAGTGTCGGATCCCTTATTTAATGTTGGCAATGGAGCTAATGTGCGACACTTCACCACTTGAGGAATGCCTTCTATATCTCGAGCAGCTCGATGAGCAATGTTGTGATGCAGCCTTCGAAAATGAGGCTTATAAGAAACGAGTCAAGTTTCAGTATGATCGATCCGTTCGCCCTCAAATTTTCTTTGAAGACGATTTTTTCCTGGGCTATGGTCAAGAAAAAGATCCCCTAGGGGTAGGCAAGTTCAAACCCATGTGGTTCAGACCTTTCATTGTGAAAGAGGTCTTAGAGAAGGGTGCTTACCGTCTGGTTGATTTTGAGGGAAATTCTTTAGCAGATCCTAGAAATGGGCTCTACCTTAAGAAGTACTACTCTTAGATTGGTCACCTGGGTGGCTTCTTGTATATGTGTATAGTCTCTTATACATTTTTTTCTTTTTTGTCTTGTGGACGTGTAGTTATTTATGTCTTATTTTTCATTGTGGCAGATGTCAAGTGAATTAGAGGTTTAGTTTGGGTTTGCAGACGATGCTAGCCAACACACTCGGAGGCTTGCTTCCGCAGCTTGGGTGATTTTCACACTTGGAGGCCATTTTATGTCTTCCGGAGGTATTTGTCTAGGCGACACAACCAACAATGTTGTTGAATACAACACAATGATAGAATTTCTATGTGATGATTTGTCACACGACATTTCTCACCTTCGCGTTTACTTACATGCTCAACTGGTTGTGTCCCAGTTAAATGGATTTTACCGTGTTTATGATCCCACTCTTCACTGACGATTCCTTAGGGTACGTATCTTAGAACGATCTTTTGATTACATTTCGTACATTCATGTTACTAGGAGATTTAATCATTTAACAGATACTCTAGCTAATCAAATTTTAGATTGGCATGTTGCTCACATGTAAAAAGAAAAGCACACACATGAACATGTAAATACATTTGTAAAAAAATTTATCCATAAAACAAGAAATTTGTATATATATATATATATATGTCCAAAAATAATGTCATGAGTACAAAAGTGGGAATGAAAGCCTAAAAAATCATCGATATACATCGTTGGGCTTACGCCCTCAAAAAATATATAGTATAAAAATTGCCCTCAACACGTAAATGGTCTGATTCTATCTAAGGTCTAGGCCTATTGGCCCAGCTATAGTGAACAACAATGTTCATAAGACGCCATAATAACTAGACCCAGATCCGAGGCACCTGTAGTACATGTGGCTGCATAGATGGGGGGAGATACTCGATCTTAGCCATGGGAACTACATGAGTGAGAGCAGTAAGGTTCCTCTACACTCATCGTAGGACTCTGTCAGCTTCTCTGGCTGGGGGTCCTCCCACAGTGTTGGTCCTCCTGTTGCTATTGGTCTTGCCTCTAGTCGAGGATGATGCCTAGTCTTGGCGAAGTTTGTTGGTCGAACAAGTCCCACATCTGTACATAACATATTCACAAGTTAGTAGTTTGACACACACATAAAAAGGATATATATGAAAATTAAAAATTTAATAACATAAAAAATATATGTTACCTATCTCGCCACTCTCTTCACGAGGAGGCACGGGCATGTCTGGATCTCTGAGGTAGCTAATCCATGCATAGGTATAGTCCTCTATAACTGGGATCTAACGTGCCCACCAGTCAGAGAATTTATCGTCAAAGGCCTCTACAATCCTTCCTCCACCCTGTCTAGGCATTAAAACCACCCACCTTCTCACTGCTGAGAAGGATGCTATATGCCCCCGTACTGTCTCTCTAGGAATGACACTGGGCATCCTCTCGAAGAAGAAGGAACATAAGATGGTACCAAACCCAAAGTTCTTGTTCGTACGCCTATGATACTCTATGACCTATCTCTTCGTGCATACTAGCATGATATTACTCCAGTCAAATATTGTCGCATCTAAAAACTAAACTGCACAGTGCATATGTGCACGAGAGGCCTGATGGAGTGTTGCGGATCTAGTAATCCACCCAATCAGGAGTAGAATCACTCGTAGAGAGAGGCTAGTGATCTTGTGAATCGACACTTGAGAACCCACTTTCTCAGTACCAGCCTCACAATACATGTTGATATAGTCCTCGATGTTGAACGACCCCAGAGGAAAGGTCCTCAAGTTGACTGGTTCACCTCTTCTGGAGAGGTCAGTCAGAAAGTAAATATCCTCTGTAGTCAGGGTCAATGATTGACCCTCCAACATAAAATATTCTGCATCAGGATGCCAATACTCCACAAGAGCGTTAAGCAACCTCGGTTGTGGCCTCATAAATGAAACCTGGAAGAATTTCCCTAAGCCACACTGTTTCAGTGAGGCGATAGCCATAGGGTCTTCCTCGACCAAGATATCTAGCTCCTCATGCTCTCTCTCCCTAAAGTGAACATACATACTATCACATACAAAAGTTGGAGAGGAATTAATGCTTGTGTTTTTATTTTTTCAATACAAAAGGAGGTGTACGCGGGTTGTTGACTACACAGTCACGTATGTACTCGAGTTGTTTATTACTCTGCCCGAGTACATACGCGAGCTGGCCTTGGAAAACCCGCGTACACACAAACATGACTCTTATACAAGGGTGTGCGCCTCCCAAACTCAAAACTAAATAAAAATGGTGTAAATGCAAGAGGATGGATTTTGTACTTACTTGGTCCAAGTAGGAGGCTTTTTCATCCACCGTAGCTCCCGTAATTCACTCTTTTGACGAAAGTTTTTTTTTTTAACTTTTTTGTTAATTTCCAATTTGCAATGGTGCAAATGAGCTATCCACCTCTATTTATAGATGTTTTTGACCTTTTTTTCCCTTTTTGGTCCCCTTTTTCATTTTTCTTGGCTTGGTGGCTACTCAAGTTCGCTTTTGAGTTATCTATTAGTCTTTTCGGTACTTTTATCCTTTCGGTTTGGTGATTTTTTTTGGGATTGGTTAGATTTTCGTCATTCCTTGGTAAGAGTTGTTTTTTCCAATTTTTGCATATAAGTTAGGTTTTCACTCCCAGCTTTCTGCATCTTGTTGTCTTTTTTGCTTTGCCATAGGATCGACCCCATCGAAGTGCAACACAAAACCTTCTTTACTCCTTTAGAGGTGTCATAGTTAGGTGGTAGAGCCTACCTCTACATGGATTCCCTAGGTAGATCCTTTGCTGCATTTTGGAATCCATGCTACCAGTTTTGACTATAGGCTTGGGAGTCACTATTAGTCCCGTTGTGATTACATGTTGAAGCCTCATTCTTCTTGTTAATCATCATTCTTGGTCTTACCCTCAAGACTCCCTAATGAGCATGCTTTGTTGTCTTTCAAGATCACTTTAAAATTCGAAAGCAACATCCAACGAGACTGCATTTATTCTTTTTGATATCGTCTAGATTACTTGAGAAAAGTATCCCCCTAGAGTCTTCTTTAAGCCCTTTTCAGACTCTCTAAAATTGAAAATATTTTAGAGCAATCTTGTTTCCCTTCACACTCGCCAAACTAAAATTTGAAGGCACATTTGTCTGACGGTAGTTTACCCCTTTTTCGGCCAGGATGGTTAATTTTACGAATAAAGGTATGCTCTAGGAACTTCGGCTCGCTAGAAGAGTATTCTCAGGTGTAAGTTTAACCCTTTTTCAGGCTTGAGGGACTAAATTTTCGAAAAAGGAAAATTCTTCTTGGTTTTGGTTTATCACCTTTTTCAGGCCTTGGAGATTATTTACGAAAAAGGAACCCCTCAGAGTCCATAGTTAAGCTCTTTTCAGACTCCCTAAAATTGAAAATATCGTCGAGTGACCTTATTCCTTCACACTCGTTAAATTGGTTCAGAAGAACATCTACTTGGCATGAGTTTATCCCTTTTTCCAGCCAATAGATTAGTGCGGAAAAATTTACGTCTTGAGAGATTCCTCTCGCCATAAGAGTTCTCCTCGGTTACTTTTATACCTTTCGGGATAAGGGGACTAAACTTAGAAAAAGGTTGTGAGTCCATAGTTAAGTTCTTTTCAGACTCCTTAAAATTGAAAATGTAGCCAAGTGATCTTGTCTTTGTAACACTCGTTAAAATGGTTTTGAAAAGACGTCTTTTAGGTGCAAGTTTAACCCTTTTTTGAACCAATTGGACTAACTGTGAAAAAGGTACTCCCTAGACTCTTCTTTAACATTTTTCCAGACTCTCTAAACGTGAAAAAACCACTGAGCTTACCTTCTCTGGGCTCGTAAAAATTTACATGGAAGGGGTCTTGTTGTGTCATTCTTAATCACATTACGGGTCTCATATTTGTGTCTTTGGCCTAATATCTGATCCATGTTCCTCTCAACCAAACCTTTGAAGAATTCCTTATAGGCAAGCCTTGCAACAATTTTTGCCTTTGCGATCTGACACCTTGACCCATGGAGGAATTTTCCCTGAGTGTCCTTATCCTGCACATGTCTCCTTGCCTTGAGCATCAATATGTTCCATGCGCTTGGAACCGGTTTGCTTTCTTGCGACACTCATTCCTCCTTTGTAACGTAGCATTCTTTTATTCTTTTTCAGGCTTGTTAAAAATTGAAAAAGACAAAAAAATCAAATATTCCAAAAAGAGGGGATAGAAAATATACATTCTTTTTTCGGCAACAAAGATAGGCGACCTTGGACAAATCACATCCTTTCGTTTGTTTGTCAAGCATTGGGATCTAGTATGACCTTAGGAAGTTGTTCTCGTTACATAGATATGTGTCCTCCTTTGTTTGGTTACTCTTCCAAACATATGGAGAGTTTGTGATGTCTCCTGCACCTCAGACTTATGTCAATGTTATGTTGCCTGAGTCTGATCATCTTTAGTGATTTTTTCCAAGGGAAGTTTTACCAAACCTAAACCAACCTTTCTGCAGTTTGTCTCTTGACTTTCATGAGTCAACCATCCTGAGAGTCCCGTCAAGTCCAAATTCAAAATCGACAAAGTTCTCTGCCTAATCATCGATATCCTCCAGTCTTTTCTCGACGGCTTGTTGGAGACCTTAGGGTAGTGAGTCTTACACTCCCATTGTAATCCTAATTGAGTTTTGAAGATCTTGAAGTCATTTCTCAAGCTATGAAGTCTTAATCTCGAGCCACAGACATTACTAGCTTCTTGAAGATGCATATTGTACTTGTATATCTTCGACTGATTTTGAGATGTAGATCCACTTTGTATTGCTCGCGGCTACACTTTATACATTTATATGACATGGCTTTGTAGTGTATTTGATTGGCATCCATGATCAGTTCATATCGAGCATGGGTATACCCTCCTCAGAGAGATAATTGTTGTTTTGCAGATGGCACCTCCCGAACTCTGGTGTCAGGCTCACTCGATTTCATGCATTCTCACTGGTAAAGATATTGTAATGTATTTTGGCCATTCATTTTCTCTTTTGACCTCATACATTAGGGGCATCTGTTATATCCCTAAAATGACCTACTTATGCATACATGGAATTGGCCTTCCTACTTGCATAATTAGCCAAATCACTGTTGAGGAACTCTATTTAAAAAACCATTTTTTGGAGCATGTACGCACCTTGCTGCACTACTGCTCGCATACATACACTTGCTGCATGCTAGAAAGCCCACGTCTAACATCTACAATATCAAGTCTTTCCTTGCTGTAATATGACACCTCTTTCTATCCCATCTACGCCTTCGCTAGTTGTAGGAAACCATGCAGAATTCACCCTCTTCAGAAATGGTCTCAAACCCTCTGCATAATGATGCCAAAGTGTGTAGAATGAGTAGCATGGAAGATATGATGAGTTACCCCAATTGTAAAGATCAAATATGTTCCCAAAATAGTGTCTCCCTAACCCCTACTGCACCCCTCAACAAGAAATTAGCCCAGCTCTCCAAATGAATTGAGTATGGATTGAATATCTTGGGAAATGGCAAGGAAAAGTCACCCTTGATGTGCGCAACAAATCTGTGATGATATATCTCTCAAGTCTCTCTCAAAGAAGACAAATCGAACCTCTTCTCCCCAAGCAATGTGCCCTGCCCTACAAAAAACCCTCATTGGTGTGCCCCCTTGTCAAAACTGATGGTGGAAGTAGATCTAAACTGATGTAGAATGGCGAGGGTGGAATTTTTCACCACCTTTTCCAAGCTTGGATCATGAACAAAGGAATCTTTCACCTCCTTGCTGATCTCTAGGGTTTATTTAGTCAAAACCTTCAAAACCCCCAAGTACCTTGAGCTTTCTAGCCAAGAAGCCATACATCAAAATATCAATCAACATAATGAGATAATAGAAACCCCTATCTCTCTTTTATACCCCCTTTCACCTTTTTCCATTCAAGTCACTTTTAATTCATCTTTAATATTTCTTCATAAAATCACTTTATTAATTTAATAACCCTTTTTACTCCAAAAAGTGATTAATTCGCCCTGATAACTTCTCATGCCACTGAAAGTCACTTTTTATCATCTTATCTTGTAAATATTTTCATCTCGGTTCCAACGAGCTATTACACTAAGGTGTTTCTCCAAGAAACAAGGTCCAAATAACACCTTTAGTGTAATTAATTAAAATATGCTCAATATTAACCAAAAAATACAGAAATCGTCCTAATGCAATGAAACCAAGGACAAGTTGTGCAGAATGGATTCTGATGATGAAATATGATGAATAATGTGATTTAGGCCCCATAAAACTCCTCAAAACTGCCAGAGCTCACTATCATCCCCAATTGGCTACTCTGGCGGCCATTCCAAACTGTAACATAAGGGAATCTAAAAATGGGGACATTACATATATCCACGTCTGATCCTCTTCCTCCTCCCCCCTTTCCTTCGCTTGTATCACCATCTAATGATCATTGTCTTTCTCCTAGTCCACATGTGTCATCATTCACTGATCCCCCTTTTCCTCCTCTTCCTCCACACATGTCACAATCTTTTGATGCTTTGGAAACTATGATCACATTAGGTATTGTTGATGCATATATTCATGATATTGATATAGAGACACTTGATAATGCACTTATGTAGACATTTGCTTATGAGATAATTGTTTTTGATAGAGGCTATACCTTTGGTAGTAGAGACATCTATGCACCTAGCTCTGGTGGTGGACCTAGCTAGTAGTGGTACTGATTGACATTTATACTGATTGTTTTATATTTGACTAGAGATCTATATATGACATGTTTATTGCAGATTTTTTTGAGATGTGTGTTTGGCATGTATATTCATATGTATATCGCTAATGTATAGTATGTTTTTCATATAATGTTGTGGTTGTTGTTGTTGTTTGATTTATAAAATGCATTATGAGTGTGCTATAGACAAACATTGTTATTGATTTCTTTGTTTTTAAGTGAAATTTGATATGTATCACTCATTTAAATTTATAGTTTTCATCTAATTTTTAACTTTTCTTTTATGAAAGCATTTAATTTGGATTGTGATTGCAAAAAGTTATAACCATTAATGCCATATAATGTTTAACTGTTGTTCAAGATGAATTGTTTGTTGTCGGACAAGATAAAATGTGTTGATTAAACATGTTTAGAAACAAAAATACTTAAATATGATGAGTGAAATGATTGTGATTTGAATATTTATGTCTTTTTCATATATTATAATAATAACATTATAACATAATTATTCACTAATAATAATGTTATTTTTATTTTTATTTTTCAAAGATTACAAGTCAAAGTTATAGTATAATTGTTTACTAAAATAACAATGATTATATTTTATTAATATTTATTTTTTCCAAATATTTTATTAATTTATATTATCCACCTATTATAATATATGAAATTTATT
>SNQJ01S0252438.1:0-12842 GCA_010110895.2 Picea sitchensis | reverse complement strand
TTACATGGAAACCCAAATCGGGAGAAAACCACGGAATGATTTTTCTTATATGTCTTGAAGAGTTGCATTCATTGGAAGCACCAACTTCCTTTGTTTTCCAGCCATAACTGGAAGGAGGCTCCAACCCCCTAGTTTCTCAGACTACAACCTGAGGGAAGCTCCAACTCCCCAATTCTCTAGCTACAAACCAAAAGGAGGCTACAACCCCCTATGTTCTCCGGCTACAACCGGAAGGTGGATACAACCACTTTTCCTTGCCTCATCTAACCGCCCTGAAGTAGAAGTAGAATGATGGAACCACTGTCACACTATCACTGTGAGATATACCATTGTAAACCTGTACCAATAAACCTGAACCATGCATCAACCTGTACCTCAACCTATAATCAACATGTACCATAAACAAGTGCATCAACCATTGTTCGTTTACTATTTCCCTTCTTGGGTTGTATGAGTTATTGACCCAGGGTTCATATAAATCAGGGTTCCAACAAAGCCTCTAAAACTATCGTCCCTCCTGGTAATCCAGAAGGAAACACAACACCCGAAAGGTACTGCGTAGTCTCACCTGAGATAGCTTTAAATGGGTGACTGTAAGACTTAGGTGTTTACAACCTAGGATAGAGTAGGGGATAGGGGTTTCTTGATTAAGTCCAGGTACCATGAGTTGTAAGGTAAACTACTTATCCCTTGAAGTCACATCCGTATATTTCATAGTTTAATTACAACAGAGTATAAACAGATTCATAACAATGTGCTAACTCATTCATCAAGATTAACCATTAATTATTGAAAGAAAGAAGAGACATGAATACATTCAACATATTACACAAGTATTACCTTGGATCACCCCCTCCTAGGCTACGTCAACAAAGATTTGGCTCTTGGATCTTTTATTATGGCAGTTCTGCATTCCTGGTGCCACACGCTTACAATTCTCCACAAAACTGGGTAAGATCTATGTGAGGCAAACTAGATCACACCAAGCTCTATAGCCTATGATCTAATCCTTATATCTACCTTCTCTCATATCTTCTTTTCTCAACAACTTACAAAATCGGTTCATATAGTTAAAACCATTACATATCGCCTACCCTCCTACATGGTTACAGTCTCCAAAACTTAACTCCAAAACCTACCCCGCAACAACAATACTAACACTAACAACAACCCTCCTCTCTCTTTATATGATACTTTTGTATATATATTTATACATTTCGATATCTTCATCCTTTTATAGAATATTACCCAAACCCTAACCCTTCTTACGTTAGGTCTTTCTCCCATGCACGTGTTGTTCTTCCTCCAGCTATTGCTTTCCTTTGTGCACGCTTTCTTGCATGCGCGCGTGCTGTTCTTTTTCCAGTTGTTACTTCAGTTTTCTGCATGCTTTCTTTCCCATGATCGTTCTTCTTTCCCCTTCATCTTGGTGCCAAGAGGCCCCCAACACTGACATGTGACTCATCCCAAGTCACCTATTTTCTCTGTGCTTCCTCGATCTCCTTGGTGATTGTTTGGAACTATTCCTGCAACTCTGTTGCTTTTGTCAGTTCTTGCGCAATTTTCTCCTTGACGGTGTCGATTGTCTGAGTTGCCACTTCCTCGCTCAATAGTCCTGCACATTCTAGTTGAGTCTGTGCTTTCTGTTTTCTGGCTTCTTCTACCTGCACAATTACTTCTGCTAACCGTTCTTGCAACGTTTCTATTTGATCTAAATGCTCTTGTTTCTGTGTTTGCTTAGTGATAAGTTCTACCTATATCTTCTTCAACTCTTGCATTCCCTTGACCCGTTCTGGAATTGGTATGGTCTTCTGTCACTGCATGAGTTCTTGGATCATTGCATTGATCCTCTTCTCCTCCTTGTCCCAGTGTTGGACCTGTGGATCATCTTCCAGCCTTGTCTAAATTTGTGTTGATTTATCTAGAAATTCGGTTGTCGTGTTGACCTGTTTTTCTAGCTACTGCAGTTGCATTGTTGCTTCCTTCTTCCTTTTCTCCTTCACTACTGGTGGAGTTGTCGGTCTAATATGTCCGCAAAGAGTCTCGATCTCCTTCTGATACTGATCAATTTCCTGCGCAATCTGGTCTATCTTTTTTGTGGCTGGGAATTCATTTCCTTACGTAGTAGTTGGAAGTTTCCCAAAAATTTCTTCCACTCTGCATTCTAGCTCGTTTATGCATTCTTTCTCCTCTTGAGTTTCAGATTTGGCCTATGNTTCGGTTGTCGTGTTGACCTGTTTTTCTAGCTACTGCAGTTGCATTGTTGCTTCCTTCTTCCTTTTCTCCTTCACTACTGGTGGAGTTGTCGGTCTAATATGTCCGCAAAGAGTCTCGATCTCCTTCTGATACTGATCAATTTGCTGCGCAATCTGGTCTATCTTTTTTGTGGCTGGGAATTCATTTCCTTACGTAGTAGTTGGAAGTTTCCCAAAAATTTCTTCCACTCTGCATTCTAGCTCGTTTATGCATTCTTTCTCCTCTTGAGTTTCAGATTTGGCCTATGCACAAACTGTTTCTAGTGTTTCCCGCTTCTTTGTTGCTTGTTGTAGCTCAACTAAGTTTTTATGTGCTCGCAATTCCATCTCGTGGTCGACGCTAACCTGTAGTTTGTATAATTCTCTTGATGGCATCTGTGTCAAGACCAATTGTATATGATCCAAATCCTTGAGTGGTGTCTATCCCACAATTTCATCCATTCTCATCATGCTAGGCTTTATATAGACCGTGGAATGTGCATGTGGCATTGGAAGAACTGGGTCGCGTTCTTCTACCTCCATCCTTTCTGTGGTCTGTGTGGTCGATCGCTCTATGCCTCTACTGCTACTTGTGATCTAGGCTTCCCCAAATTTCTTCAGGAGCTGTCCCATTTCTGTCAGTTCCTTCTGCAGTTTATCCCTGTGGTGCGTAACATGATCAAAATCCTCTGTGAGGCAGTCTAATACCATTATAGAAATCATATCTCCATCCTCCTCCATGATTATGTAGTCCGACAGTGGTCATTGTGCCTTCATTTTATTGTGCGCACCTGCTTCCTATACCGCTGGTCTCTTAGTTCCCCCTGGTTCCTATGTGATGGGGTTTGATGTCGTTTCCTGTGCTCCCTCAGCCGGTTTCCACTATCCATTGGTCGACTGAGTGGTTTATTTCCTCCTCTTCTGGGTCCCTGGCTGCTCTGAGCCTTCGTTTGCCTGAGTCGACTTGGTTTTGCCTGTTATTCATTTCTTGGGTACTAGGATTTGTGGAGGCTGTGTTTTTGCTTACGCAACCCCTCCTTCTGATGTTTTTCCTGGTACTTCTCTAGGTATGGTTGGAATCCTCCATTCATCAAGCCATTCATTGATGATCATGTCGATATCTCCCTCGGTAATGCAGTAGTGCATCTGTAGCCATTGTTTATCCGGATCCTGCCTTGGTTGTATCCACATGGCTTGTCACCTAGCCCAGAAATTGGTGATTCCCCCATATCGTGTGACAGCCTCTAGTGTTATTCTCCATGCTTGACTGATGGCTTCTTGTATMTCTCATAGGTAATCTTTGAATATGATTCAATTCTCCCTCTTATGCTTGGCTAGTGGCGCACATCTCAAGACGCGATATCTTGCTCCTCCTGTCTATGGTGTGGTACAAAAGACAATGTGTTCTGGTTCTCACCATCCCATGAAAGCTATGAGAGTGATCAACTATGAGTAATGAAATTATGTACCTGTGTCCTGTGTGTCTTTGCAGTCTACTTGGAACAAGTTTGATAGGTATGGTGCCCAGCTCATGGAGGTGCCTTCTATGCACTGAGCTGCAAAAACAATGACTCCTGCTGGTACTTCGTCTTTACAGCATTTTCTTAGCAGTTTGCAGGCTAAGATCTTTGCACACAATTGCATCACAATATTTTTGATCTGTTTGATTATAATGCCTCTTGTTCCCCTGTCAGTGCCATACTTCTTCTTCATCTCTTCTGCCAATGTTTTTTCCTTAGACTTATCATCCAGAATCAGTGCAGGATCCATACCCTCGATGGGTAGGCCTGTTATCTACATGATAAGTTCGACCGTTATGGGGACGGGTTTGTCTAACCATACATCCCCTCCATGCGTAACTACTAATAGTTTCTTAATGCATGTCGATGCATATTAGCCTCTACCAAAGTGTGGTATCTTCAAAAATCCTAGAATTCTTGTTCTGTCCAGTCCAGTTTCCCATTGGTGTGGCTGAGTGATGGTTTCTCTGAGTTGGTTCACTACTACTTTCTACATAAAGACCTATGGTGAAAGCTCTGGATATTTGGTTTCATCTGCTATGTCATGGTTAGAATACTTGAGCTTCTCGACGTGACCCAATAGCTATGGTTCCACCTGTACTCCCTCTGGTATACGAGGTAGCACAATCTCTGCAGCTGGTTTCTTTCGAGCTGAGCTCGGTATCTGAACTCGGTCCTCATGTTGTGTTGGTTGGCTTGAAGTTCCAACAACTCCTGGTTGTTTCCCTGTAATCCACTCTGGCCATGCCCTGGTAGTTCCACTAGTCTCCTGGGCTGGGTGACCTAAGCTGGGTGCTTGCATCTCATCTGGTTTCTCCTCTACTCCCAGATGTTGTGCTATTCTATTCACTTCCACGGTTGCTTCAGTATGTTCCCTTGGTATTTCCTAGTGGTTTTCTTCTTCTTTACTCTAAGGCTCATGCACCACTGCTGGTGTATCTTGTTCCATGGCCTATGTTTGTGTTTGTGGAATCTCCTCTAGTATTGGTACGGAATCTACTGGGATTTCCTCTGGCGACGCAATTTCGTCAATATCGACTATCTCTGGTGGTTGTTGTTCATTTTCTTCCAGTGGTCCTCGTGACCTAGTTTGAACCCTGGTTGATATGGTTGTTTGGCCTGGTTCTGCGAGCTTATATAGTGCCATAATGGTGTCTGTCGAACATTTGTTGACTTCGAATGGATTTGGTGAGCTCTGTGGTTTCACTCTGTTCATTCTAGTTGTTGTTTCTCTTTTTCTGTTCTCCTTTCGTGAATAGACTAACTTCTTTTGTGCTCGTGTGTTGTATGGGATTGTCATGAAGCTTGTCGAGGACACTTCCTCCATCATGCGATTAATGCACCATAACTATGGGTTCAATGCATCTGCGGTGGTTTCGTACTTTCCATTACACCTACTCTGTCGTCTCCACTTGGAACGTTTAATGTGACACCCCATCCATCCTTTCCTTGCTTTAACTCTTCCTCATGATGTCCTATCAGCCTACTTTTTTCGACTTTCCTTTTCCCTCTTGTTTCCTTTTTTGATATGGTTGTTATCGTTTCCCTCGTTTTTTTTATTTTTTTATTTTTTTACTGTGCAGTGGGTTGTCGACTGTCCTTGTACAGCTTCAGCCGAATCCCATTGATCATTGCTCTGAGGTCTGTGCCTGCTAGATCTCTTAACTATACAACTCCTCCAACCATGAGAGATTTTACCTCGTATGGTCCTAGCCAATGCATTCTCATCTTTCCTGGGTGATGCAACGATTTACTGTTGTAGAGAAATACTAGATCTCCTTCCTTGAACGTCTTCCTCTTGATGTGGTGGTCATGCCAAGATTTGTCTCCTGTATTCCATACTTGTTGGTGGAATCCTACCAGGATTCAGTCTTCCTCCATCAACAGTAACTGATTCAGTCTTTCCTGTATTGCGCCTCATTCTGTCATGTGTGTGATAGCTGCTACACGTAGATTGGGTATTAAAAATTCTATCGACACTATTGCTTCTTGACCATAGACTAGTTTGAATGGTGTGTGGCCTGTAAACGTTTTGCATGTGGTTCTATACTCCCATAACACTGCTGGTACCTTGAGGTCCCAATCATCCTTGTTGACACTACATATCTTTGTCAAGGCATTCTCTAGAATTTTGTTGAAGGCTTCTACCATTCCATTTTCCTGTGGATCATATGGTGTGATTTTTTGGTGATGAACTTCAAACTCTTCAAGCATCGCTTATATGGTGTTGTTTATGAAGTGCATTCCTTGGTCGCTCATCAAAATTCTTGGGCACCCAAATCTAGTAATTACCTGTTCAAACAAAAAATGTGCAGTTGTCTCTGTGCTGCAATATTTTACTGGTGCGACTTTTTCTCATCATTTTAGGTATTCTGTCATGGTGATAATATATCTTACCCCCATTCTTTTGGCTGCTGGGTTAATGGGTCCCACAAATTCTATCGCCCATTTGTCGAATGCCTGAAGCGTCACTTGCAGCTGTAGTGGCATCTCGTCCCTTCTGTCTGGTTTGCCTACCCTTTGACAAACATCACATTGTTGACAGTACTCTTTCGAGTCTCTGTGGATCGTTGGCCACCATAATATTGTGTGTAGTACCTTCTGCGCGATAGCTTTTCCTACATAATTCTCTCTTGCTATTCCCTCGTGGGATTCTGCTAAAATTCTTGGTCATTTTTGGTCTAGTACATATCTTCGTAAGATGCTATCTGCACCCATCTTGTATAGATGTCATGCGATCAATTGATAGTTGGATGTGTGGATTACCAGGTTCTTCTTCTGCACAGTCGTATATTCTTGCGGCGCAGTAACTATGCTCAACTACTGGATGATCTCTACAAAGTAATCGTCAACAATCTATACTGAGAATAACTGTACATATGAAAAGTTGTCTTCTAAATTCGTTGGTTCCTTTCCATTTATGACCCTCGATAGGTGGTCAGGTCTTGCATTCATTTTTCTTGGTTTAACTATTACCTCAAAGTCAAATTTTTGAAATAGGAATAACCATTGACAGATTCTCCCCCCTAACACTGGCTTGTTGACTAGGTATTTCAGGGCTTAGTGATCTATAAAAATATTAAAGGGTTTTCCCAATAGTTAATGTCTGTATTTCTGTAGTGCATAAACCATAGCTAGGCCTTCTCTTTTTGACATGTTATAATTATGTTATGAGTCTGGTAATTTTCTTCTTGCGAACACTATCGGGTGATCCAAGTCTCCTGCTCCTGGTTGCGCTGAGATAGCTCCAAGTTCTATCACTAATGCATCTACATGTACATGGAATGTCTTCTCCCAATCTGGAAATACAAATATTGGTGCGGTGACCATCTTTTCCTTCAGGGTATCCAGACCGTGTTGGCACTCATCATTCCATTGATACTTTGTATCCTTCCTTAATAGTTTTTCCATTGGCGTTGTAATCTACACGTAGCCTTTGATGAATTTCATGTAATATCCCATATGTCCTAGCGTTTCTCTTAGTTGGTGGACTATTTTTGGTGTTGGTAGGTTAACAATGACTGCAATTTTGGCCAGATCCACTAGCAAACCCTGTTTGCATACTATGTGTCCCAATAGTATCCCAAATGGTGTTCCAAATATGCATTTCTTGATATTCAATGATATCTGGCACTATCTGCATTGTTCTAACATCAATCGTAAAACTTCCACATGGTTTATTAGTAAGCTATACACTATCCAATCATCCAAGTATACTTCGAGGAATTGATGGATGAATTCCTTAAATGCTACAATGACCACTCAAGAAAATATCGCAGGTGCATTCTTCAGTCCGAACGACATGACTGTCTACTGATAAGATCCCCATTCTGTCGTGAATGTGGTTTTGTGTCTATCCTCATGTGCTATCTTAATCTAATGATATCCTGAGAATCCATTGGTGAATGAGTAGACTTCGTGGCCTCCTACATTCTTGAGTACTTCATCTGTGAATAGTGTGGGGAATGTGTCGTGTAGGCATGCATCATTCAAATTCCTCAAGTCGACGCATATCTTGATCCCTCTTTTCTCTTTCTTGTCCTGTACTACCATCAGTCTTATCCATTCTGATTCTTCGACTGGTTCGATGATGCTGGCCTTGAGCATCTTGTCGATCTAGTATTTAAATTTCTATTTATATATGGGGTTCAACCTATATGGTCATTTTTTAATGGGTCTCACATCAGGTCTGAGTGGTATCTTCATTTCTCCTAATTCTTTGGCTATGCCTTTCATCTCTGTAAAGGTTGTGGGAAAAAGGTCGTTGTATTCACGCAACAATTCTATGATGCTTTCTAGTGTTTGTTCGTCCCAGTAATCTCCAATGCTGACCATTTTGGGCTTCTCGACGGTCCCTATGTTAACCTTTTTTATCTTGATTGGCACAGATATGACCCCTGACTCTAAGGGTGTTCCTTCCACATATCTCTTTCCTTTGAATTCTTCAATATGAATATTGCGTGGATCATCTTCATCCAGTGCTTCCTCCTATACGTGGTAGCATGACAGTAGATCCTTGACTGTATTCTTATTCTGTTGCTATACCTCTATGATAGCTTCCACTTCCAGTTCTTCAATGAATATGACGTATTTGATCCATTTCAGGGTTGCATCTATGTTGGGGTTCTCATGCTCGAATGAGAAAGTGACTGTAAAGTTTTGTTGGAGTGTTGCCCATGTCTTGGTTCCTTTATGCATTTCCTGGTCCATATACCAATTCGTTGGTATGCCCTCTAAAGTATGAATGAAGTGGTGAGACCATTCCTCCGGTGGCGTCATTTTCCATAGCATTTTACATGCCTCCAAGTGTTCTGCTGGTGTGCCTAGTCCGTCATATTTATGTTCTTTGTTACCTGTTTGTTCTACGCTGAACCTTATGCACAACAATCGCTTACATTGGTACCAATTTGTGGTAGTCTCTTTGTGTGCACCCCACCATCTTGCGGGTGTAGCCTTTAGTGCTAAATCCAGTGCTAGCAATCTCTAGTTTTCTAATACTTCATCTTCATATTGTGTCAAGAAAGTTTCCAAATCATTTAGCCCGTGAAAACTGGGTGGATACTTTGTGTAGTCTTTGCTTCCAGTTTTCTAACCCAGTGTCTAAGACTTGAGTTTTTTGTACATGAAGTAATGCTTCACCAACTGAGTACCTCGTCTTCAGTTGGGTTTATATAGTCCACATTGCGCACAATTGTTCTCTACAACTGGTCGATATCTTCTAAATCTAGACAAGTGGGTTCTATGAAACTCTCGCTTTCTGATGGGTCGAGTGGGGCTGTGACCCTGTAGTCCCTCGACTCAAATGTTATTTTTCTTATTTTTAAGTTAATTATGGCCTGGTTGTCGAATTCCCAATCCAGACCAAGTAGCACCGGGTAAGGTGTTGTGTTGTCTACTATTTCAATGACTTCAAAGTCTGCCTTAGTGCGCACACCATCCAGATCTACCGTCACTCCTTTCAGTCTACCTATTGGTAGTATTCTATGTTGATTTGCTATATTTAATTGAACAATTGAGTATCCTAGTGTAGGTTCTCCCATGCATTGCCATGTAGCTTTTGGTAGTACATTCACTTCGAATCCTAGATCTAGTATAACATCTCCCATATTGAAATCCCCAATGTTAGCATTTAGTCTAAATTCCCTACTTGTTCTTCTTATTGTATGTAGGTGGTTGACAATTTTCAATTCTGGATTCTGTTCCATCTTGCTGTTACATTTTTCTAGGATGTTTTGCAATATTTTGATAGATGAAGGATCACTTAACATTTTGATGCATGATTTCAAAAAGTCTTTGATAGTACTTACTTGTTCCTTGGGTTGTATTCTATTGGTATGGTCCATTGATGGCAGCATTTCATATTCTGGAGCTTCCTTGCTCTGTTGTACAGTCAATGCAATGTTCTCCTTCTGGAATTCTTGTTGGGCTTCTGTAAATATATCCTTCTCCTTATGCACGTCGAACTGCTTCTTGGGGTCAGTGTTCTTCTTTACCCATTGGTTATGCATTGGTTCTTGTCGAAATGTGTCATTTCCTATTTTCGTTCCTCCTCGAGTGACTATGTTGATGTTTCGTCCATCATCCCTTGCTTCGGTTGAAATCCACTGAACATTCTAGTTATTTGATTCCTTTTTTCCTGGATCTTTACAAGTAATGTTAGACATTCCTCTGTATCATGGTTTGAGGTGCGACAATACATACAAGTCGTCGGTGGCATTGGGAATTCCCATGCATAATGTCCTGTTTGTTGGCAATTGTGACATGTGATTGGTCCTCTACCGCATTTGAAACCTCCTCTAGCTCGTCCTGCTCCTCTATAAGTTGTGCAATCACCTCATGGCATGTTATACTATGGTCCCTGATTATACTGCCCGGTATTGTACTGGGGTTGTGCTGGGTTGTACTGTGGCTGCGCGTTATTGTATGACTACAACGTAGTATTATACTGTTGTTGTGCGATGTTGTATGGGGCTGGGGCTTGAGTGCACTGTGGTACTTCTTTCACGGTCATCATTTCTACCTGTACTCTGTATGCATCTAATGTTCTTTCCCGCATCAACTCCATAGTTCTATAATCTTTGTTGTCATGGCCGATTGACTTGCAAAAGGTGCAATATGAGTTCTTTGGAACTGTTTGGTATTTATGCATCATCGTGCAGTGTTAAGGGTCGTGACCCAGTTTCTTTCATATTTCGCACCATACTCCTCCCCGTGGTAGTGGGTTTGGAATCCCCGTCGCCATATACTATGCGAATGTTGGGCACTCATTCTTGTGGTGTACTTCTGTCCTGTAGGTAGTGCACCGAACGACTTCTCATTTGTCCTTGTTCTTATTCTAGTTCAACTGAAATGTTCAGTTCTTTAGATCCTCCTTTAGTTCTTCGATAGTTGGGTCCATTTGCTGGTACTGATTATCTTCCAATTGCAAGGCTTCCTACAGAGCCTCTTCCTGCATCTAAAACTTTTGTTGTCGTAATGGATATTTTAAGTGTGGGAGTAGTGAGTTGAAAAATAGGTGCCAATGCTGCATATCAGTCCTAAGGTATTTTAGCTTTCCTTTTAATGGCTTGAATCTTTGATCAATCTCCCATACTTATTCTCCTGGTTTTTGTCTTATTTCAATCATCTCATTCATGTATTGATCCTCTGAGCTCATCTTCTGGAACTCATTTATCAATAGTTTCTTAATGTCATCCAGTGTCCTTGTCGTTTCAGGAACACTGTTCATGTCTAGACTCATGTACCAGTCTAGTGGTCGGTCTCTTAGCATGATCTCTAGCTATGCAAGTTTGGTGTCTTCATCAGTGATCTACTTTGCTTCCCAGATCTTTTCACAAATGAACAAATGCTTCTCAGGGTATTCTGTTGCTTCTCCACAAAACTATGGTAATCTGATAGTAGGATCGTGTCCTGCCATTCCAAATACTGAGCTACTCCCTCCTCTGCGCGGTGTATATACTTGACTAAGATTGCTTGAAATGGCTCCTCTAGTTTTTCCTCCTTGTGTAGATGTGCTTCCTGCTTTCGGACTTCCTCCGAACTTTGGTTGTCTAAATGGTGGTGTTCTCTTTGGTGTATTGGTCGCACATGGGTTTATGGTTTCCACACTAACATTAATATGAAAGGGATGGCTACCTTCTCCTTTTGTTCTTGGGCCTCTTGTTTTCCTCTCATACATGGCGCAAAGGATTTCCTCAATCTACTCCACATCCCAGAGATCCTCTACCTCTTCCTCATCGCTTGCCAAGCCCTCCCTCTCGACTATGGCTCTCTTCTTGGTATTCACCTTATATTGGTAGTGTGCTCCGCTACACATTGTTCCTGATGATGCCAAGATACACTTGAGTTGTTATTCATCCATGAATATCGGGTCCAAGGGTTCCTCCTCTTTCTTCTCTTTATCCTACCCTCCTTCCATTCCTCCTCTCTCTATCAGTGCTTCCCCCCTTCCCCCATGCACGCAGGGAATTCTAGATGTTAGATTCCATTGTCATTACACCTTTGTTATATAGAAATATATTGATAGAAGTATACATTGATCGAATGTACCTTCCTTTGGGTCCTCGTAGGAACTCTTGCTCAGCTATGTTGTATGACTTTGTTGTATCTACCGCAAATTCTGTGATAAAGCCTGCCACAATACTGTCAAGCCAAAAGTCGACTGCACGGCTGAATTTTTTGTTCACTTGTTGCAGCTGCTGGATCTGTACTGGAGTTCAATATAGCTATCAATTATGGTTCATCACATGGTTATCCTTTAACCTTAAGATCCACTCCCGTAGTAGATGAGGAAAATCACAGAAAAATATTTCGTGTAAATCCGTAAATACGTATTTATACAGGTATTTACGTGGTGTGATCCTGGGGTTTCTATTGTCTTTCTGTGCAAACTATAGCTCTTTCATTCTTAACTAGCATTTGATTTATTCTCTTGTGGGGTTCCAAGGTCTCAACATTCCCTTCTAATGACTTATTTCTCTTCTGTTCCGCTCCTTCGGTTCTTATTCATTCTATCTCATCTACTCAGTCCTCTCTTGTTCCTCTTAACATGACAACGAAACCATTTGTTGGTTTACTATTTCCCTTCTTGGGTTGTCTGAGTTATTGAGAAAGGGTTCATATTAATCGAGGTTCCAACAAAGCCTCTAAAACTATCGGCCCTCCTGGTAATATAGAAGGCAACACAACAGCTGGAAGGTACTGTGCATTCTCACCCGAGATAGATTTAAATGGGTGACTGTAAGACTCGGGTGTTTACAGCCTAGGATAGAGTAGGGGATAGGGGTTTCTTGATTAAATATAGGTACCGTGAGCTGTAAGGTAAACTACTTATCCCTTGAAGTCACATCCGTATATTTCATAGTTTAATTACAACAGAGTATAAACAGATTCATAACAATGTGCTAACTCATTCATCAAGATTAACCATTAATTGTTGAAAGAAAGAAGATACATGCATACATTCAACATATTACATGAGAATTACCATGGTTCACCCCTTCTTGAGTTACGTCCACAAATATTTTTCTCTTGGATCTTTTATTATGGAAGTTCTGCATCACTGGTGCCACGCGCTTACAATTCACCA
>SNQJ01S0252436.1:0-12748 GCA_010110895.2 Picea sitchensis | reverse complement strand
AATGTCACAGAGATGTCATCCCTAATGAAATGCATTAATTAGTAACAACGTTGGATTTCACAAAAAAATCATCCATATTTAATAAAAAATCAAAATTTTTATCCATATTTAATAAAAAAAATTAATAAAAAAACAAGAAGAAATCACTGAAATGACATGCAATGATTAAGAGTTATATAACATTGCAAATCAGAAGTTTTATTTTTTGGTAAAGGAAGCTGCAAATTAGATATTATCTTGTGAGAAATTGAATATTTGTAAAACNAAAGATAAAGAAATATTACATTCACTATATAGATCAATTTAATATTTGGGTAAAAATATACTTCAATAACTTATAAAAATCAAAAGTAATGTTTTAAAAATAATTTCAATTTTCAATATTTTATATGAAAATTAGATTTTAAAGATTTAAAAAAATCAATATCTTAATCTTGTACATTATCAACTGAGTTATATATATATATATATATATATATATAAAAGTTGAATGTCACAGAGATGTCATCCCTAATGAAATGCATTAATTAGTAACAACGTTGGATTTCACAAAAAAATCATCCATATTTAATAAAAAATCAAAATTTTTATCCATATTTAATAAAAAAATTTAATAAAAAAACAAGAAGAAATCACTGAAATGACATGCAATGATTAAGAGTTATATAACATTGCAAATCAGAAGTTTTATTTTTTGGTAAAGGAAGCTGCAAATTAGATATTATCTTGTGAGAAATTGAATATTTGTAAAACATGCAAAAACTTAAAGACAACTGACAACATGTCTACAACAAAAAACAAGTCTCTGCATTCCAGAATTAAGGAATGTAATCACAAAGATGAATCTAATACAATGTCAAATGACAATCCTCAAAATTTTCATTGTGTCCTCCTTTTTTTTCAAATCTTTGATCACTTTAGAACATAGAGAAACGAGAAGAAAGTTTGTATCAATCTTTAACATCAGTAATACCCCTGCTATTATCTGGAAAATGTAATGGAATTAATTTAAACAAGTATAAATCCAATTTCACAATAAACAATATGGACAAGGGATTGTAAGATCCAAAGGATATAGCTGTTGCTTCTGGCAAACTAGGGGAATCATAAATCTTGCAAATGTGTTGCTCTCCTTTGCATTTTCTGAATATGAGCCTCACAGTTGAAGCATGTGCAAGAACATGGCCACCCACTAGTTTTTTGGGATCCATTACGAATACACCTCCTCCTAGATCAACAATCATTGATAAGAAGCAAATAAAATTAATCCAAGCCTCGGTTTGACAGTTTCATTAACCATTTGGCAAGTATTTCTTGCAAAGGAATATGATACCTTGGTTGGACATGAACACAACCACATTAAATTCTTCAACATTCTTTATAAGGTGCGAAATAATTTACCCAAGTTTTTGTTGTTCCCGACAAGGTATTAAAACTAGCATAGGGAAATCTAGTTTGATTGAAATTGATATAAAATATGTTGTTACCTGGTGCTCAACAAGCTCCCCTCGCCCTGTAAAGTCTACTCTAAATAGAGCAATGATTGAGTCTACAATTTGCATCAGTGAAGCACCAAAAATAATATCAGAAAATTTCATATCTGCATAAGAGAAAGCAAAGCAATTAGAACATGTCAAACTGGCCACGTGGTGACCTATGGAAGGGCATGATAGGCTGAAATATTTATATGGAGGAGGGAACTAAAACCTCAGGGGATATGTGACTTCTATTGCTAGTCAATGAATCCAATGAGCATGCTAAATTGTCATGGGAAGCCTTTTCTTCATTTCTACAAAAGTAAAAAATACAAACTTCAAATCAATTTAACCCAGAATGACAGAATTTGTACATTCAAAATGCATGCAAAGACTATCAGAAAACTAGAATTCTACTTAATTCCAGGTCCAAGATAATTCATCATCTGGCTTTTCATCTCATCTCCCCAATTTCACTACAAACCTTTTAAACCCAGATTTAGAAAGATTGAGAAAGAAACACTGCCTCTGATGGATTGAGATAGACAGATATAAATACCAATATAAATACCAGTGACAAAATAAGACTTAAAAAGAATTAATTTTGTTATATAATTTTTATTTTGAAACTTAGCCGACAACTAGGTTTTTCCCCACACTTCTAGTATTTAAATACCATCTCTTCCCTTCATTTTAACCAAGGCTCATTGTCCTGAAGATGGATCCTGTTTTGGATCCAAAACATCAATGGTCTATTGAAAAAATTGTGGCTATTCCAATCAACACTGAAAATCCCAACCACATAAATCTCATTAATCAGACAAAATAAGAACTGAAGCCCCTCCTCTCATCTTCTAGGGTAATTTACTCTTTACCTGTTGCAAACAAGACTTCAATCCAAATCATTGAGCAAGAACTGCTAAATATAGAGAATAAATGCAAACGAACCTGGATCAATGAGATCATAAAAGAATTATTAAGCCTCTATGCATAGCCATTATTTAATAGGTCACTTCTAATTCTGTAAGTATTTATTAGTAAAAAATATTTGAATATGTAATAATTAAAAGAAAGAAAACCAACAACATATTTCTTAGGATGGGGCCCCACTTTTAGCTAATGCATGAAGGTGAGAGATCTGTATGAGACCTATCCAGATGGATAACTCGCATGGAACAATTGTCAACCATGCAAGTGCCAAGCCACATGGATAATCACATGGCAAGCATGCTAAGTCAGATGGATAACCATGCAATTGCTTCAGCGATAGTTGGCAGATTTGTTTAATGTCTGAAACCATGACTAACAAGCCATACCTTCTGATTGCCTATGGTGAATATTCTATAGAAGCAGGTGGAGCAATTGTCTTAGATTTTTCCTTTATGGTATGCCTTTAAATAACTGGTCCCATTGCATTTAGTTTTTCTTTCAATACAAATATTTTAACTTCTCATTTTTGCACAGTCGTAGAGGTATGGCCTTGGGAAAATGAATACTCACCATTTCTCAATCCTGTGCCAGCGGAAGTAGAGCAAGAAGTGTTGGAAACATTAATTTCTACCAACAACCACCATAGACTTCGAGACTCTTTTCCACCGAAATCCACTGACGCTTCCAAATATTTCCATTCGAGAACTCATTCGATGCTCAAGATTCTTCCATGGTTGCTATAAATACAAGGAAAATGTAATCGTGTTGATCAATTGAGCAATACATTTTTTGTTTGTTCTTTCTGTGTTATTCTCGGGTGTTATCTTTCTGTGTTTTTTGTGCTTTTGACCCCTTCATTTGGTATCAGAGCACATGACTGGGTCTCACTCCCTCATGGGAAAGCCCAGGATCCTGAAAGGAGCAACCCCCATTTCTGTTCTCAATGAGAGTTGGACGTTGAGCATTGAGTTGCCTTGAGTGTCGTAAGGTTGAGAGTAAGTTGTGCATTGTTGTTGGAGCAGAAGTGATGCAGGAGCATCTCTCCACATCAGCCAACCAGCCAGCCAGCCACGTCAGCGAGTTCAAATCGCGTATTTAAGAGAGGCGCAGCCTCATTTGAAATTTGAAATTCAATGTAATTTAATGTCTAGGATGGTGAGCCATGGAATCCATGCCTTTGCGCAGGCTGTAGATAAGATAGGCATTTAATGTGTTGTATGGATGAGATCTAGATCCGATTCTGGACTAGACAGCCCATTGAATGTAATTTATTAGAGTAGGTGAACCTGGAGGGAAGCGCTCGATGAGCCCCTCAGGTAAACGATATTTTTAGATCTCATTTTGAGTTAGTTGAGCTAGATAGGTGGTAGAGAAGAGAAGAGCCAGCGAGAGCTCGAGAACACCTTTGTAAAATACAGGCATTTTCCATTTGTTAATACAAACAGAGCAGTTTTTCCTGCATTTCTGTGTTGAATGGATGTCTGTGAGTGTTCCCTTTATTCTGTAAATGTATGTTGTGGTTGTATGTTTGCAGAGAGTTGTGTTTGATTTCAGGGTTGAAGGTCTTTGAGGCTTCACACCAGGAGGGTGTGACAGAACACTGAGGATTCTGAGAGCCGTGCACAGGGGATGCATTTCTGAACTCTGTGGAGTCAGACAAAGATGTGCTGAGGCACAGGAACTGGAATTATCAACCGAGGAGGAAGACCTATGAGGTTACTGAACACCTCAGGAGGCAAGGCTGTGTGGGAGGAAACACAGTTGCAGACAGAAGCTCTGAGGAGTTCTGTAGAGGCTCTGCCAGGTGGGCATTGAGCATATGCGCTACGGTGCATTTGTGGAGTTACTCTGCTGAGAGTTGAAAGAGGAACAGAATCACTGAGGATTCTGGGAGCTCTTCCTGGTGGGCATCGAGCGAAGTGCATAAGTGCACAGGAGAACAAAACTCTTGAATGTTCTGTGGAAGGAAGACACTCTGCCAAAAGGGCATAGAGATATTGTGCAGATGACATAGGAGAAGAGAAATCTCTTGAGTTCTGCCATTTGAAGGAGAAGTCCACTGAAGGAATTTTACTGGGTAGATGAACACCCAGAAGGCTCAGCAAGAAGTTGCTTGAGCAGCAGGACAGCCAGGAAGGCGTCAATTTCTCCATCTGAGGGAGAAGAAGGAAAAAATCCCCCAAGGGGTCTGAGTGTTTGCATAAGCTCAGGATGGACAGCACTAGCGAGTGCATTTGAAGACTCTACAAGGAGTGCAAGAGTTGGGAGAATCCTTTGAGGATTCAAAGACAAAAGCTCATGAGGGTCAGCGTTATATACGCGCAGTGAGGCTCAAGGTCGAAGAGCTCGCAGAAGAGAAAAGAAGCAAAGGTCGAGGCCTTTTGAAAGGTTGAAATTCTCCCAAGATAGGAAGAGAAGATCTGGACCGTCGAAGGTTCACGTCCAGGAGGAGCTCAGGAGGAATAGAACTTTGAACTTACTGAAGGGTAAGTGTAGGGAAGCTGCTGTCAGAAGTTGGAGAGAAGCGTCGCAGGTTGACAAAGCGGCGAAGGAGTCTCATGGAGAGACACTTTTTTTTTCATTTCGTGGATTACACAAGGAAGAACGGACGGTCGAAATCCTCTGAGGAGATTTCGCGAAGTTCCGGGGATCGTTAGATCTTGCAGAGGTGCAAGGAGGGTATGACGAGAAGGTTCGAAGAGTTTGAAGCTCAGGAGGGGCAGAGCCGTCGATTCCGAGTCATAGGAGCCGTCGGATCTACACATGGTATCGTGTATCGGGGACTCGCAAATTGAAGCCCCAAAAGTTGTGCAACAAGAACAACAATATCGTGAGACGCGATATCCCTACAAGATCAGAACCATTCATTGTGGAGGACGCATGTATGGAGATTTTCCCATCTCGGAGACTCAGACATTGGAGGACAGAAAGGGAAGTCCTTCAGTTTCGCGAGTGGCGAAGCAGCAAGAAGGATTGGGAACCGTCCATCTGAGAAGGATAGGTGGCAGAGATCGAGAGATCTCGCGAACTCAGGAGTTCGCAGGGTGAACGCCCAAGTTTTTGGTACCCCAAGTCACGAAGCAACGAAGTGGCGAGAGAACTAGGAACCATCATCAGAGGAGGATAGGTGGTAGAGATTGAGAGGTCTCGCGAACTCGGGAGTTTGCAGGGTGAGAGCCCAAGTATTGGGTACTCAAAGACACGAAGACGCGAGGAGCGAGAAGAGGAATAGCCGTTGGATTCGGACTGTAGGAGAACCGTCGGATCTACACGTGGGATCGTGTATCGGGGTCTCGCGAGAAAAGACTCGAGGATTTGGCCACGGAGATCACGATATTGCGATAAGCGATATTCCGACCGTTGGAGGACAGTGTGGGCCATAGCGAAGTCGGCGAGTGGAGTACAAGTGGCACGAAGTCATCGGGATCTCGCCTCGAGAAGTCCCCAAATATCGGCGTTAGGATTCGCGATCTCGCGAAGTCGGAAGTCCCACGAGATAGGGGACCGTTGAAAAGTCAACTCGCGTGCGCATCAGCATTTCGGTGCATCGGATATCGAGAGTTGGAAAACCAAGTGTTTGATATAGCGAGTTGCGAAGTCGCGATAGGATAAATCACGATAGGAGAAGGGTGAGGTCAGCAGTGACTCATATCGACGCTCGGGGACTCGTAATATTCACACCCGACCACTAACCTTTGGACTCGCGAGGTTGTGATTTCCGATTTCCCGATAAGTAGAAGGAGGGAAGTCACATGAAAGAATCTGTGGGTAGATATTTCCCGACAGGGAAATAGAAGAGCCTGGAAGTTCTTCGGGCCGAGAAGCAGAAGAAGATCCTGTGAGAGTGGACGTGCCTGGGTGGCGTGCCCTGTGTCAAGTGGTATCAGAGCGAGAACTCTGTTTGTATACTTCAAGTAGAGAGGAGAAGGCAGGAGGAAGAAGACAGAGTTGCTGAGGACTTTGTGATGATTGTTTGCAGGTAGGCAGCAATCGAGAAGACAGTCAGGGAGGTTGTAAGAGGATGAAGCTGGAACACTCAGGGATGCAGAGTGACAACAACAGGTTTGTCAGAGAGGCAGACAGGGACATCAAGATGGCTACTGAAGGCCATAGAAAGAAGAGCAAGGCAGAAAAGCTTGCCGAATGGGATAAAGAAAGGATTAGAGAACTCTATGAATTAAAGGCAAACATAGAGGAGTTCGAATTGCGGATGCGACAGGATAGGAGGATGAGACGGATGCACGAATTACCCATGGAGAAGGCAAAGGCGAAATGGCTAGTCAAGCAGCTGATGGTCATGAGACAATGCAGGTTGTTGAAAAGATGGTTGAGGTATGCTGAAAACCTCAGGGCCACAGAGGAAAAGATGACTTGTCACTGTTGGCCAGAGACTGGGAGAGGTCTCGATGATGAAGAATTTGAATTGGGGTCATCTGAGCATCTTAAGCACTGCCAGGAGGGAATAGAAGAAGGAGTTCCAGTTTGCCAGGTGGGAAATGAGTGGAGATCAACTGAGGATCTCATGGACTGTCAGGAGGACAGCCGGGGAATTTCACATTGCCAACTGGGCAATGAAAGGAGATCACTGTGGGATCTCGAGGACTGCCAGGAGGGCAGCGGAAGCATCTCAGATTGCCAGGTGGGCAGAGATGAAAATTTGGGACCATCTGAAGGTCTCATAAAGAGTTCAATTTAGCAAGGAGTGCTGATGAAGATGGGATCAGTTGATCTCATGGTCTGCCAGGGAGGCAGCGGAAGCATCCCATGTTGCCAGGTGGGTAAGGATGAGCAGATGAGACCATCTGTGGGTCTCATAAACTCAGAAATGAGTTGGAATCAGCCAGGGGAGCTGACGAAGCAAGTGGGCTCAAAGATAGATTTGGATCAACATGAGCAGCTGACAGAGGAGGAAGATCAGAATGATATTCTGATGATTGGGGGAATTGGAGTTTTCCTACCATGTGCCTAGGAGGAGGCAAAAATCGATGTTGCAGATGGTGCAACAGAAGAATAGTCACAGTTGACGATGACTGTCAAGGAAGAAGGGGAATTGGAGCAGACTTTGGAAGCTGCCCAAGTAGAAGAGGATGATGAGCGTTCTGAGGAACGACTCAATGACTCCAGCCAGTGAGCTGAGAGCATTGTAGCATTGGAGATGACAACAGAAGAAGAAGAAGAAGCAGAAGCGGAAGAAGAAGATGAGCATTCTGAGGGATGGCTCATTAGTTTCAGCCAAGGGGCTGAAGAGAAAGAAGCTATAGCACTGAAGCTAGCAGCAAAAGAAGCCGAAGAGCAGGCAGGTAAAGTTATCACTCCATGGGAGATGGAGCTAGAGATGCTGGAATATTGGCTGAACAATCCACAGCCAGCAAGAGACCTGATAGAAGTTGAGCTGTCAGGGAAGGTGACTGAACGGAGGGTCAGTCAGGAAGAGATTGCAGAGCTGAAGTCTGCAGCAGGGTGGCAACTTGAGGCCACAGATGAAGATGAAGAAAGAAGCATGGGAGATCATGATGACCTGCCCAATGACCAAAAATTTTTGCAGCTGAGGAGACTGCAACAATAGGGCCAGCCATGGGAGCAGCTGAACCAAGTGATAGAAGATATCAGAAGGCTGATGGTAGAGTCAGCAGAAACTGCCAGCAAGGAGAGGCTGAGCAGACAAGAAGCAGCAGCAGCGGCGCAGCAGAAGCAACAACAGCAACAGGATGGAGCGGATGGACAGCTCCACAGATTCGTTTGGGATCCAGGAGGATTCCAACAACTACAGGGGAATCTCATGAGCAGGAGCTCATGATTTTTGCAGCTGTGGAGTATGATGCAGGAGCATCTCTCCACATCAGCCAGCCAGCCAGCCAGCCACATCAGCAAGTTCAAATCGTGTATTTAAGAGAGGCGCAGCCTCATTTGAAATTTGAAATTCAATGTAATTTAATGTCTAGGCTGGTGAGCCATGCCTTTGCGCAGGCTGTAGATAAGATAGGAATTTAATGTGTTGTATGGCTGAGATCTAGATCCGATTCTGGACTAGACAGCCCATTGAATGTAATTTATTAGAGTAGGTGAACCTGGAGGGAAGCGCTCGATGAGCCCCTCAGGTAAAAGAGATTTTTAGATCTCATTTTGAGTTAGTTGAGCTAGATAGGTGGTAGAGAAGAGAAGAGCCAGGGAGAGCTCGAGAACACCTTTGTAAAATACAGGCATTTTCCATTTGTTAATACAAACAGAGCAGTTTTTCCTGCATTTCTATGTTGAATGGATGTCTGTGAGTGTTCCCTTTATTCTGTAAATGTATGCTATGGTTGTATGTTTGCAGAGAGTTGTGTTTGATTTCAGGGTTGAAGGTCTTTGAGGCTTCACACCAGGAGGGTGTGACAGAACGCTGAGGATTCTGAGAGCCGTGAATAGGGGATGCATTTTTGAACTCTGCGGAGTCAGACAAAGATGTGCTGAGGCATAGGAATTGGAATTATAAACCGAGGAGGAAGACCTGTGAGGTTACTGAACACCTCAGGAGGCAAGGCAGTGTGGGAGGAGACACAGTTGCAGACAGAAGCTCTGAGGAGTTCTGTAGAGGCTCTGCCAGGTGGGCATTGAGCATATGCGCTGCGGTGCATTTGTGGAGGAACTCTACTGAGAGTTGAAAGAGGAATAGAATCACTGAGGATTCTGGGAGCTCTGCCAGGTGGGCATCGAGCGAAGTGCATAAGTGCACAGGAGAACAGAACTGTTGAACGTTCTGTGGAAGGAAGACACTCTGCCAGGAGGGCATAGAGATATTGTGTAGATGGCACAAGAGAAGAGAACTCTCTTGAGTTCTACCATTTGAAGGAGAAGTCCACTGAAGGACCTTTACTGGGTAGCTGAACACCCAGAAGGCTCAGCAAGAAGTTGCTTGAGCAGCAGGACAATCAGGAAGGCGTCAATTTATCCATCTGAGGGAGAAGAAGGACAAAATCCCCCAAGGGGTCTGAGTGTTTGCGTAAGCTCAGGATGGACAGCACCAGCGAGTGCATTTGAAGACTCTGCAAGGAGTGCAAGAGTTGGGAGAATCCTTTGAGGATTCGAAGACAAAAGCTCAGGAGGGTCAGCATTATATATGCGCAGCGAGGCTCAAGGTCGAAGAGCTCACAGAAGAGAAAAGAAGCAAAGGTCGAGGCCTTTTGAAAAGTTGAAATTCTCCCAAGACAGGAAGAGAAGATCTGGACCATCGAAGGTTCACGTCCAGGAGGAGCTCAGGAGGAATAGATCTTCGAACTTACTGAAGGGTAAGTGTAGGGAAGCTGCTGTCAGAAGTCGGAGAGAAGCGTCGTAGGTTGACAAAGCGGCGAAGGAGTCTCATGGAGAGACACTTTTTTTTCATTTTGTGGATTACACAAGGAAGAATGGACGGTTGAAATCCTCTAAGGAGATTTCACGAAGTTCCAGGGATCGTTAGATCTTGCAGAGGTGCAAGGAGGGTACGGCGAGAAGGTCTGAAGAGTTTGAAGCTCAGGAGGGGCAGAGCCGTTGATTTCGAGTCACAAGAGCCGTTGGATCTACACATGGTATCATGTATCGGGGACTCGCGAATTGAAGCCCCAAAAGTTGTGCAACAAGAACAGTGATATCACGAGACGCGATATCCCTACAAGATCAAAACCGTTCGTTGTGGAGGATGCGTGTAAGAAGATTTTCCCATCTTGGAGACTCAGACATTGGAGGACAGAAAGGGAAGTCCTTCAGTTTCGCGAGTGGCGAAGCGGCGAGAAGGATTGGGAACTGTCCATCTGAGAAGGACAGGTGGTAGAGATCGAGAGATCTCACGAACTCGAGAGTTCGTAGGGTGAACGCCCAAGTTTTTGGTACCCCAAGTCGCGAAGTAGTGAAGTGGCGAGAGAACTAGGAACCGTCATCAGAGGAGGACAGGTGGCAGAGATCGAGAGGTCTCACGAACTCAGGAGTTCGCAGGGTGAGAGCCCAAGTATTGGGTACTCAAAGTCATGAATACACGAGGAGCAAGAAGAGGAATAGCTGTTGGATCCAGACCGTAGGAGAACTGTCGGATCTGCACGTGGGATCATGTATCAGGGTCTCGCGAGAAAAGACTCGAGGATTTGGCCACGGATATTGCGATATTGCGATAAGTGATATTCCGACCGTTGGAGGACAGTGTGGGCCATAGCAAAGTCGACGAGTGGAGTACAGGTGGCACAAAGTCATCAGGATCTCGCCTCGAGAAGTCCCCAAATATCGGCGTTAGGATTCGTGATCTCGTGAAGTCGAAAGTCCCACGAGATAGGGGACCATTGAAAAGTCAACTCGCATGCGCATCGACATTTCGGTGCATTGGATATTGAGAGTTGGAAAACTAAGTGTTTGATATAGCGAGTTGTGAAGTCACGATAGGATAAATCACGATAGGAGAAGGGTGAGGTCAGCAGTGACTCATATCGGTGCTCAAGGACTCATAAGATTCACACCCGACCACTGACCTTTGGACTCGCGAGGTCGCGAGTTCCAATTTCCTGATAAGTAGAAGGAGGGAAGTCGCGCAAAAGAATCCGTGGGTAGATATTTCCCGATAGGGAAATAGAAGAGCCTGGAAGTTCTTCGGGCCGAGAAGCAGAAGAAGATCCTGTGAGATCGGACGTGCCTGGGTGGCGTGCCCTGCGTCAAGAAGCGGTGGCACCAACGAGGTGAGCGAGTTTTTGTAAGAGTTGGAGAGGAATTCGTAGCTTCCAGGTCAGCCCTGAGGGTAGATCTCTCTCTCTCTCAATTCCATGGAGAATGTGGATGAGAGAAAGAAAGGCAGTGTCTTGGAAATCAGAATGAAGGTACTTAGTGTTGGTGGTTCAATCTTCTCGTTTTTTTGCGAGTTTKTCGCAGATCTCAGCATGATGGAATTGAAATAGCCTTTGTTATGTGCTTTGTGATTCTTCACTTGTTTGTGTTATGTTCGAGGAATTCTTGAACTATGGCATAGTTGAAAAAAATGGATTTGGCTGGCAATGGGATGAATTGAAGCATCCCTGTTTTTCTCGGAGGCTTTCCAAAACTCAAAGAGATATAATTATTGGTTTCCCCTCAGAAGGATTATCCCACCAAAAGTGGGTGGGGTTGATGCCATCAGTCGTATAGTTCCTTAGGAGGGCTTGCTTGATGGTTCAATTCATGAGTAGTTCAAGAACAGTGTGAACTTGAAGAAGAGATTTTTTTAAAGGGAATATTTTTTTTTAAGGTAGCAGGATATCTACACAAAGGTAGAGGGTTTGAATGCAGCCATGTATCGCAGAGCATAGGAGTATATTTGAGATTCTCCCAACCAGGATGAGGAGGGCCAAGAGGTCTCTCGTAATTCTGTGAGCATGTGGAGCCCATGGCAGTGTGTTTCCCAGCATGGAGGAGTTGCGCGTCCACGAATGTGTGAAGTTAAAGAGCTTTGGAAGGTTATGATGAACCTTTGGAATCCAAGTGTTTGTTCATCCTTTGAATCAAAGAAGGATTGCATTGACTGGCCTAGAATTCAATGTCATTTTTTGTGTAAGGATTCCCAATATGTGGCGTTTGCAAAGCATGGAAGGTAGCATTGGGAGATGTCGACAGCCTGCACACTGGAACGAGAATATTCAACTTCATGTGTCAAAGTGTTGAACACACTGTACTACTGAGAGGGGGGGGGGTGAATCAGTAGTATACACAATTAATCCTTTTTAACTTTATCAACCTTATATCACCAATATGCAAATATCCATTCATTGACAATCATGTATTATATATTCAGTTAGATTCAGATATTAGGATGTACTGACAGAGAAGTTGTGTGGAATAAAAGATGCTGATTATGAGCTTTAAGTATTTCTACTCTTTTTAACTTTTCTTGTTAGTTACTGGAGGGTAGTCAACATGTTGCAGATAAATTATCCACAGATATTCAACATCAATCATGCACATAATAAACACAGGGACACATATTTCATGAGGAAACCCATAAAGGGAAAAAACCTCTTCTTCTTAGGATGTCAAGCAAGCTCCAACTACTTTACATCTCATCATCTTTAAGCACAAACTCAAAGGAGGCTACAACCTCTGAATGCAAGCACCAACTCTCACAGAGTCCCAACACCCACTGGGTGGAAGCACCAACTTCCAATCTGTCTCAGCACCAACTGAGTGAAGGCACCAACTTTCAAATTCTGCAAGCACCCACTTGCTGAGAGAACCAACTCTCATAGAATCCCAGCACCCACTAGTGGAAGCACCAACTTCCAATCTGTCTCAGCACCAACTGAGTGAAGGCACCAACCTTCAAATTCTACAAGCACCCACTTGCAGACAGAGACATCAGTCTCCCCTAGCACCAC
>SNQJ01S0252435.1:0-12746 GCA_010110895.2 Picea sitchensis | reverse complement strand
TATTAATAGTTTGAACTAAAGATGCCTTGTTTACTCCATAATGTTTAATCATAACCATGACCTGTACCTAACGAACCAACCCACCTCAACATTTCATAACATGAAAATGAACAACATTACCGGAACTGAGTTCGACATGACTCATATATGATAACTCTGCACCCTTGTACGACTGTCATCATTTTCCGACACCCTATCTATCTCCACGACAATTAAAATATTCTCATATGATTTTCCTCCTGACTATTCCCTTCATCACATTCTCTTCCTTCATCGCCCTCATCCAAATTTCGCTACTCACCTATAGACTTCCCCGGTGATATCAAGTGGAACCATGGTAGAAAATCGCCATGAACTAGAGACATACGCAGACTTAGAGGCCCTTCCGGAGTATGAGGCAACCAGAGATATTTTTAAGCAAGTAGGTTGGGAGCCATTTCTGAAGAAGTTCGATGGATACAACGATGCAATCACGCTCCAGTTTGCTTTGCATTTTGAGGGTGGGTTCGCTAAAGTGGGCGAGCTCGAGTTCGAAGTCATGGAGAAGTTCATTTCAGAGGCAATTCAATTGCCCACCACTGGCCAGAGATGGACAAAGGGTCAGCCTGTTGACAAACAGCTCTGCACTCAGCTTTTGAAACCACAGTACCGGGAAACACAGTGGTCCAAGGGAACATCACGATCATGGTTGGAACCACAGTGGGCTCAATTGTTATCCATCCTCCAGCGTTACCTCACGTGTGAAGGACGCTACACCATCGTATTTCCCTGCCATGCCTGACTTCTATTACACTTCAAAGGTAATTATCTACTGAACATACCTTTCTTTCTATTGAAAAGTTTAAAAAAGATGGTCGAACTGGTACGAAAGGCCAAAGATTTTCATGGAAGTCTATTTCATTTTGGTCTTGTTAAGATCTTGATTAAGTCTGCACTATCTAAAAATAAAGAAACTTGGGATTTGTTCACGGTAAAAACCCTAGCCTCTACCAGGTCGAAAGAAAGGAGTGTGAAGCCTGTTCCCCCACACAAAAAGTTGAACTCTAGGAAAAAGAGGGTTAAAACCCCGATCAAAGACTGTGTTGGAGACCCTAATTCAGAACATCCATTCGATGCTCATGGGTCTGATGGAGTGGAGACCAATAATGGAACTGTGAAGAACACTACACCTACTGAGGCAAACATTGAAATCCTGAGTTCTTCCCTAGCTGTTGAGAACATAATTGATGTGGAGGAACTGGTAGAGTTGACTAACAAGCCTAGGAGGAATCCAAAAAGAAAATGTAAAAGCATATTGTCAGGTATGGACAACTCTGTGCCCAATTACCCACCACAAGAGAGGTTGGAAAGTGTGGATGATCACAAGGAGGCTCTAGATCCCTCTGAAATGACTTGGACTTTGTCCCAATTCATTCGAAAAACCCGTAAAGCGGATCGGCAGGCTACTACACCCAAAGGAATTGTGCAGAATGAGTCAATTCAAGTACCAACAGGTACCCCTGTTCGGATGCAAAGAGAGTCCACTCCTGAACCTAGTCCAGTTGACACCTATGAACGAAGTCCAAATGAGTTCACTCCTGAAATCAGTCCAGATCATTTTGATCCAGTTGACACTTATGAACGTAGTCCAGACGAGTTCACTCCTGAACTCAGTCCAAATCGTAATTCCGATAGAGTTCACACCCCTTCTCAAAATCCAGATGAGTATACTCATGCATCTAGTCCTCAAGCACAGCTAGGACAAGATAAAACATGTGAAACCTATTGTGAGATTTCCTCCAGCCGATCCTTGAAACCAATGGTAGAAAAAATAGAAAGCAAGAATAACAGGCTAAAAGAGAAGCTACATGAGTACACTGTATTGGATAGACATATTAAAACTGAGAATGAACTCATGAAACTCAGGGTAACTCACCTCTTGTCCAAAATTGAAAGGTTAAAAAAGAGGAATAAGGGTATTTTCAAAAGGAACATGCAACTACAGAAGACGGCCAGAAAGCATATTATAATCAACCGATTCCTCAAGAAAGAAATCAGAAATCTAAAGAAATAGGAGAGGTTACAAATGCTGGTTGCAGTTGCTGCCACGCTCTGATTGCTACCAGTCTTTGAATTTTTGTTGCCTGAGGACATGCAAAGACTTCAGCTTGGGGGCATGTTGGTCTCCAGTTTTGATCATGTTTTTTCCTATATTATATTACAAAGACCTCCATTTCTATACCCAGTACCACCCCTTTTGGCCTTGTTTTGACATAATTGACATCTCCCTACCACTCAATGGGGTTACTTAAGGTATCTTTATGTTTCAAGTTATTTTTATGAATTTTGATGCTTTAAATTAACAATGGAACTAACGTGGCTTGGGTTAGGTACATTTCTATTTTTGGAACAGGATTTGCCAGTACCAGGTACCAGCTCGCACCCTATGGAGATACCAACGAAGCTGCTACAGATTCGCGCGTTATGGCCAGAGTGGGAGACCGTGAGATTTATATGACAGATGGAGTCATCACTCATATGATGATTGAAGGCACAATGATAGAACTGAGTCATTAATATTTCATGATTCACACTACGTGTCACGAAGATGTGAAGACTGTTTTTAAACTTGATTTCAAGCTATTTTCGGACCGGGGATCCATTGGAATTAATGTATTTTTGCTTTAGACTGTTATGGAGGAGGATCTATATATAACCAGAGGACCACTCCTAAGAGACGGTTAGGTTATGTTATGTTATGCTACACATTTCTGAATACAATTTTGCTGTTGCGATTATGTTACTTGACTGTCATACGATTTGAGTATTTTCTTCTGAGTTAATGGAACGTGAAGTTTACACAGTGTTTACGTAGCATGATTGAGTAGTTCTGGTTGTTCCTTTCAGCGTTTGTACCTTTTGGTTGGGCCCGCCAAACAGGTTCAAGTCGTTGCTTTTCTCTGTCTTAGATTTAGTTCATTTCAGATTTTAGTGTTTGCATGTATGTTAATTTTGAATTTGGGAATTAACTTGTTTATGCTCTTGCTTGATTGTTCTTCAACTGTATCATTTCTAGCACATTGATATCTTCTACATTGATGAGTATTGAAAGCATGGTTGACTCTTGTAGGATTTGAAGCATGAATTAGAATACCTCCGTTTCCAGTTTTTAATCAGAACGTAGATTAAAGTGAGTGCGAATTGGATTTAATTTTCTTTGGATAGGATAGTTAGGATACTCTGCTTTGTTAAGATAGTTAGATTACTTTGCTCTGATAAGATAGCTGGGTTGAAATTGAGTTAGAGGAAGCTTCCGGTACCAGTAGGGTAAGTAGGATATTTCCTTATTTTTCCTGTAGACAGATTTAGATTCATTGTTGATATGTAGATTAGAAGAACTTTAGGGAATAATCTTTCTGTTATGGATTAGATAGAAATAGTGTTGATAGATGGTTAAAGATAGTGGTAGATAGTCTTGTAAAATTACAGAAGAGCAGAAATAGAAGTACCTGCACTTAAGCATAGAACTGTTTCTCTTTTGATGAATTAAACAGGAAATGATAAGTTTCAAGATAGTCATTAAGATTCAGTTTCTCAGAGTGAGTGTGTGTTTTCTTTTAAGAATATCCTTTAAATAGGAATTATCTTACCCGCACATACAGTGTAGCAGCTCTAAGTTTACTTACCCTGGTTTGACAATTTAGTGTTTCAGGTCATTTAAATCTTCAATTTAGCAGCCTGACATAGGGCAGAGTCCATTTCAGGTTATTTATGGAATGCAACCCAGGGGATTTTCTAAATTGAAAGATTCAGAACAAAATGAAACTAGAAGTGCTAGTGCAGAAGATTTCGCAGAAGCAATGAAAGAACTTCACAGCCAAGTGAAGGAGCGATTGCAGAATTCAATCCAGGAGTATAAGCACAGAGCATATCAACACAGGAGAGAACTTCAGTTTGAATTTGGTGATTTGATTCTTGCACATCTGAGGAAGGAGAGGTTCCCAAGGGGAACATATAACAAACTGAAAAATGAAGAAGATTGGACCATGCAAGGTCTTAAGGAAATTTGGGGCAAATGCATATGAGATCGAATTACCCGATGGGATCGGAATTTCACCGATATTCAACATCTCAGATTTGTACACTTACAGAGCTGAAGAAGTAGGAGAATACAGTGAATAGACAAAGGTTCAGTGGGCTAAACAAATGTATGTAGCTGGAAATCCACAGATGGAGAGTATACTTGACAAGAGAGTTAGCAAGAGGACCAGGAGAAAAGAGTATTTCAAATACTTGGTCAAATGGAAGGGACATCCAGTTGAAGATGCCAGCTGGGAGAATGAATCAGACATTCAAAAGCATGGGAAGAATGTGGAAGAGCTCATCAATAGGAGTTCATAAAAATTTTCAAGTGATGGAGTATGATGCAGGAGCATAGCCAACAACAAGCGAGCGTGGTACAAATGCCATTTCATTTTTGGCACATGTTGAAAATGTTTGAATTGTTTTGAAAGTTTGGATGCACAGACATTAATGTAATAGTTAAGAGAGTGCGTACTTCCATATTGTAAACAGATCTTGAGCGATCCTCTCTCATCTGTAAGGTGTAGAGGCAATTATAGGTAGTTAATGCAAGTAGGTAGATTTAAATTCTAGATTAGACAGTTTAGAGCGTAGGAGGGAAAACCGACTATAGACACCCGCATCTTGTATCATTTGTAACATTAACATTATCAATTGAGCATAGAGCATAGAGGAGAAGAAGTAGAGAGATTTGTAGAAGAAGCCATGTACAGAAGTTCTGAGATTAATATATGAATCTTTGATTCAGACTCATGGTGTTCAAATACTTCCTGTGTATACATGTTGAATGTTATGCTCATGGTTGTTTTACTCTTTATGTTGAACATTTTCTTTTATGCTATGTATGTATGATTTCATGTTAAGTATTTGAAGTCTGAGAGAGAAAGGGAATGAGTTTCAATTGTTTCTCTATCTGAGCAAGAGTTCCTGTAAGGAGTGCAGTGAAATGTCTGCAAGGAATGCGTCGACGGGTTCAGAGTTCACCTCTGAAAGATCAGGAGGGATACCATTGTTCTCATCTTTCGCAGAAGTGCAAGTCATGCACAGAAGAAATGCAAAGTGTGTGTAGGCTGGTTGGAAGGTCAGAAGTTGTCAACCAAGAAGAGGGTTGAAGACTTTTGTGTCAAGGAGTTGCACAGAGTCAAAGGATACAAATACTTAGATGTATTTGAAGAGTGCCGCAAGGAGTGCGTGCAGAAATCTCATAGGAGATTTGAGTTAGTGAAAGGAAGCTTAGGAGAATTAGCATCTTCAAGGTGTGAAGAGAAGAAGAGGGGTTTTGGTCATCGTGCAGAGGCCAAGTCATAGTGAGGAGGATTACTGAGGTGACTTAGAGAATAAGTTCTTTGAGGAAGAGTTTGGACGGTCGAAATTCTTCGAGGAGGAATCCCGAAACAGCAGGGATCATTGGATATGCGGAAGCTACGAGAGGGATAACGGTCAATACAGAGCCTTCCTTTGGATAGCCTAAATTAATGTCAACCATTGATCAAGATTTCTAGGCCGTCAATTTTTTTCGGAGTTTCGGACTTCGTAAGTCCGAGTTGCAAGTTTGGGTCTTGACACATCAAGTACCCAAAGTCCGAAAGGATTCTCATCAGGGTAGAGCGAAAAAGTCGGCAAGTTCAAGTTTTCGGAACTTTGGAGTTCAGGGTTTCAGAAGTCTCTAGGGAGAGAGATTGGGATATAGCAGAGGAGAAAATTCAAAATAAAGGGGAGGTGACACATGGAAGGACAGGAGGCTTCTTGTCGAGGTTTGTGGAAAACAGCAAGGAGAAGTACCATTTCGGTATTTCGGAACTTCAGATATCGGAAGGTAGAGAGGAAAAAGAATTCAAGTGTTAGCATATTTAATTCCCAATACGTGAAATTGCACTGACCATTGGATCAAGGGATATCTCACAGTCGTTGATCTCCTTGGAAGTGGAACCTTAGAGTTTCAAAATTTCAGGATTTGGAGGTTCGGGAATCCTGAGGGTATAGTAAAAACACATTTCGGTGGTTGAAACCCCGAAATCGCGAAGAGAAAAGGGAGACCAAGTGATTGAATATTTCAGGTTTCAGAGGTCAAAGAGGTAAGGTGCTTGACCACAATATTCATGAATTCGTGAAGTCCGATATCTCGAAATAAGAGAGAAATTTTCTCAAGGTGTTGTTGTGGGTAGATTTCCCGAAAGGGAAATAGAGGAGCCTATTGAGCTCTCGGGCCGAAAGGAAAAGATCCTGTGTGGATCCTGACCTGCGGGTCTAGGGAGGGGTCTGTGCCATCTGGTATCATAGCCCTTCTCTGTTTTTATATTTCAGACAGAGGGAGCAAGAAAGATTTATAGCCATGCCGCTGAGAAGAAGAAACAGACAAACAACTGATCCACCAGAGGAACGGGAAATGCCAAGAATAAGGGGCAGGCAATTACCTGATCCACTAGGGGCAAGAAATGTGCGTGACTTACAGGCTAGGATGGATTCTATGGAAATATCGCAGAGGCGTGTAGTCGGTGTTGGGGATCTCAGTGATTCTGAAAGTTAAAATGAAGTCGAACATGAAGGAGAAGAAGTTGTAGCCAAAGATGCAGCAAATGAATGCCTACTCAGGGCTGTTGCAAGGATTGGGTTCTAGGGAAAAAATGGGCATTCTAATATATGAAGGAAACCTAGATGTTGAAGAGCTTCTAGATTGGATTAGAGCTCTGGACATGTATTTTGACTATGAATATGTCAAGGAAGACAAAAAAGGTTAAACATGCTGTCACAAGACTTAAAGGACATGCAACAATGTGGTGGGATGAACTACAAGCTGACAAATGCTGCAAGGGCAAGCAGAAAATCAAGAGTTGGGATAGAATGATTGCGAAGATGAAAGAAAAATTCATACCCAAGGATTATCAAATTACTCTATTTCAAAGAATGCAGAATTTGAGACAGAAGCTGATGTCAGTGAAGGAGTACACTGAAGAATTCTACAGGCTAAACATCAGAGAAGGTCATCAGGAAAGCATTGATGAAAAGGTTTCCAGGTACATGAATGGTCTGTGATATGACATTCAATATGAGATGAGCATGATGACCATCCAAATGGTGGAAGATGTTTATCAGATGGCTCTAAAGGTTAAAGAGAAGCTGAGCTGAAAGTAGGTTTAGAGAGGCCGAGGCAGGAGTTAGCCCAGAGGCAAGACAGTTGCCCAGGATAGGAATCAGAAACCTAAAGAGGAAGAGTGGAAGAAACCTCAACATCAGACTGCGAGAGGTGGAAGCTCACAGAGAGGACAATATGCTAATAATAACACTTTTCCTCATGCTAGAGGAAGAAGAAGAGGTAGAGGTGGAGTAGTAAAATGTTTCACATGTGGAAAGAATGGGCATAAGTCTTATGAATGTCCAGATAAGAAGAAATAAGGTGGTGAAACTCACATTGATGAAGCAGAAAGATGGAATGTTGAGGCAGAAGATGTTGAAGGCGGAAGATCACTGATGATGAGGAAAGTTATCTTAACGCCAGAGAAGGAAGTAGAAAATCCAATCCAAAAGAACATACTTTTTCGAACTACTTGAAAGACCAAAGACAGGGTATGCAAGGTCATCGTGGACAGTGGTAGAACAGACATTCTCATTTCTACAGAAATGGTAGAAAAATTGGAGCTGGAGACTATTGAACATCCAAGCCCATACAGAGTTTCGTGGCTACGAAAAGGACATCAAGTAAATGTCACTACACAATGTTTAGTTGAATTTAAAAAAGGACGATATAAGGATGAAATACTATGTGATGTCATTCCCATGGATGATAGTCATCTATTGCTGGGTAGACCATGGAAATATGACAGGAATGTGATTCATGATGGGAGAAAGAACACAAACACCCTAGAGAAGAATGGGAGAACTCAGATGTTGTTGTCAATTAAGGATAAAGAAGTGAAACCAGAAGTAAGCAACATTGTACTTCTCATGAGTGGTAAGGAACTTCTTAAGGAGGTTAAGAAGAAGGAAGATCCACAATTCATTATGGTCAGGAAACCTAGAATTGTTTTGGCCAGCACAAGAGTGGATGATTTACCAGAGGAAATCCAGCAGCTACTGGAAGAACTTGTTGATATAGTAGTGGACGAACTACCTCGTTCGTTGCCACCTATCATAAGTATAAGTCATCATATAGATCTTATACCTGGAGCTAGTTTACCAAACAAAGCCGTGTACAGATTGACGTCGCAGGAGAATGAGGAGGTCAAAAGACAAGTCCAGGACTTAATGGACAAAGGATTAGTTAGAGAAAGCTTGAGTCCATGCATTGTTCCAACAATGCTTAGTCCAAAGAAAGATGGAGGCTGGAGAATGTGTACAGACTCAAGAAAAATTAACAAGATTACCATCAAAAACAGATTTCCATTGCCAAGAATGGATGATTTGATGGACTGCTTGAGTGAGGCAAGATTCTTTTCAAAGTTAGATTTGAAAAGAGGATATCATCAAATTCGCATGAGAGAAGGTGATGAATGGAAGACAGCATTCAAGACGAATGAGGGGCTGCATGCATGGATTTTTATGTCATTTGGCTTAACGAACACGCCTAGTACTTTCATGAGATTGATGAATGAAGTCTTGAAGGAGTTCATTGGAAAATTCGTCATTGTGTACCTTGACGACATACTAATTTTTAGTACAACAGAAACAAAGCACTTGAAGCATTTGGCTATAGTGATGAAGAGGCTACAACAAGAGAAGTTGTTGATAAATATGAAGAAATCGTCATTCATGAAGACAGAGCTCATTTATTGGGGGTTTGTTATTTCTGTAGATAAGTTGAAGATGGATCCAGATAAAGTGGAGGTGATTAAGAATTGGCCATCACCAAAGAGTATCTTTGAAGTTCGAAGTTTTCATGGATTCGCTAGTTTCTATAGAAAAATCATCAGGAATTTCAGTGGAATTAGTGCAAGGATGATGGACACAGTGAAGAAAAGACATAAATATTTTCACTGGACAGAAGAAGCAGAGAAAAGCTTCAATTTGTTAAAGAAAAAGATTACTGAACATCCAATTCTGGTGTTTCCATATTTCAGTAAGACGTTTTAGGTCAGGTGTGATGCTAGTGGATTTGTAGTTGGAGCGGTTTTGAGCCAAGATGACAGGCCAGTCGCGTACTTCAGTGAGAAACTGAATGAGATGAAGGTTAAGTACTCCACATATGACAAAGAGTTTTATGCAGTCATACAAGCACTGAAGAAGTGGAGGCACTATTTGCTTCCTAAAGAGTTCGTTTTGTATAGTGACAATCATGCCTTACAATTCGTGACTCAACAGGAGAAGTTGAACCAAAAACATGCAAAATGGGTTGAATATAGGTAGAATTTTACTTTTGTAATTAAACATATTTCTGGAACTGCTAACAAAGTTGTTGATGCTTTGAGCAGGAAGAGTTTGCTTATGCAGGAGTTCAGAGTCAAAACATTGGGTTTTGGTAATCTCAAGGACATGTACAAGGATGATCCTGATTTCAAAGAGGTGTATGAGGCATCTGAGAATCTAGTTCTCAGAGATAGAAGTCAATGGGCTGAATATATGATCCAGGATGGATTATTATTCAGAGGAAATCAACTTTGTATTCCAAAATGCTCCATGAGGGAGAATCTGTTGAAGGAAAAACACAATGGAGGATTGGCCAGAAATTTCAGTCATGATAAAACGTTCTCGAAATTAAATGGCTCATATTTTTGGCCAAGAATGACAGCAGATGTCAAAATATTTGTGGAAAAGTGTAGAATGTGTCAGCACACAAAGGGAAGAAAACAAAACACAGGGTTATATCAACCGTTACCCATACCAGAGAGGCCGTGGGATGTAGTGAGCATTGATTTTGTGTTGGGATTGCCAAGAACGCAAAGAGGGTTTGATTCAATCTTTGTGGTAGTGGACAGATTTTAGAAAATGGCACATTTCATACCATGTCAGAAAACCAGTGATGTGACTCATATCGCAAACCTGTTTTTCAAAGAAGTTGTCAGACTTCACGGCTTACCAAGGAGTATAGTTTCAGATCGAGACACCAAGTTCGTGGGACATTTTTGGAGGACTTTATGGAAGAATTTGGGGACAAAGTTGTCTTTTAGCTCATCTTATCATCCTCAGATGGATGGGAAAATAGAATTTGTAAATAGAAGCTTGGCAGATTTAGTAAGGAGCTTAGTGACTGAACACGACAGTCAGTGGGATCACATTCTGCCACAGGTGGAATTTGCTTACAATGATTCGATCAATAGAAGCATGGGGAAGAGTCCATTTCAAGTTGTTTATGGAATGCAACCCAGGGGAGTTTCTGAATTGAAAGATTCAAAATAGAATGAAACTATAAGTGTTAGTGCAGAAGATTTCGCAGAAGCAATGAAAGAACTTCACAACCAAGTGAAGGAGCGATTGCATAATTCAAGCCAGGAGTATAAGCGCAAAGCAAATCAACACAGGAGAGAACTTCAGTTTGAAGCTAGTGATTTGATTCTTGCAAATCTGAGGCAGGAGAGGTTCCCAAGGGGAACTTGTAACAAACTAAAAATGAAGAAGATTGGGCCATGAAAGGTCTTAAGGAAATTTGGGGCAAATGCATATGAGATAAAATTACCTGATGGGATTGGAATTTCACCGATATTCAACATCTTAGATTTGTACCCTTACAGAGCTGAAGAAGCAGGAGTAGACAATGAACAGAAAAAGGTTCACTGGGCTAAACAAATGCTTGTAGATGGAAAGCCACATGTGGAGAGTATACTTGACAATAGAGTCAGGAAGAGGACCAGGAGAAAAGAGTATTTCGAATACTTGGTCAAATGGAAGGGACATCCAGTTGAAGATGCCAGCTGGGAGAATGAAGCAGACATTCAAAAGCATGGGCAGACTGTGCAAGAGCTCATGAATAGGATTTCATGAAAAATTTCAAGCGAGGGAGTATGATGCAGGAGCATCACTAGTAGCAAGCGAGCGTGGGACAAACGCCATTTCATTTTTGTCACATGTTGAAAATGTTTGAATTGTTTTGAAAGTTTGGATGCACAGACATTAATGTAATAGTTAAGAGAGTGTGTACTTCCATATTGTAAACAGATCTTGAGCGATCTGCTCTCATCTGTAAGGTGTAGAGGCATTTATAGGCAGTTAATGCAAGTAGGTAGAGTTAAATTCTAGATTAGACAGTTTAGAGCATAGAAGGGAAAATTGACTATAGACACCCTCATCTTGTATCATTTATAACATTAACATTATCAATTGAGCATAGAGCATAGAGGAGAATAAGCAGAGAGTTGTGTAGAAGAAGCCATGTACAGAAGTTCTGATATTAATATATGAAGCTTTGATTCAGACTCATGGTGTTCAAATACTTCTTATGTATACATGTTGAATGTTATGCTCATGGTTGTTTTAATATTTCTGTTAAACATTTTATTTTATGCTATGCATGTATGATTTCATGTTAAGTATTTGAAGTCTAAGAGAGTAAGGGAATGAGTTTCAATTGTTTCTCTATATGAGCAAGAGTTCCTGCAAGGAGTGCAGTGAAACGTCCGCAAGGAGTGCACTGACGGGTTCAGAGTTCACCTCTGAAATCTCAAGAGAGATACCGTTGTTCTCATCTTGCGCAAAAGTGCAAGTTAGGCATAGAATCCGTGCAAGGTGTGTGCAGGCTAGTTGGAAGTTCAGAAGTTGTCAACCAAGGAGAGCGTTGAAGACTGTTGTCGCAAGGAGTTGCACAAAGTCAAAGGATTCAAATACTTAGACGTATTTGAAGAGTGCCGCAAGGAGTGCGTGCAGAAATCTCATAGGATATTTGAGTTAGTGAAAGGAATCTCAGGAGAATTAGCATCTTCAAGGTGTGAAGAGAAGAAGAGGGGTTTTGGTCATCGTGCAGAGGCCAAGTCATAGTGAGTGTTATCATTGAAATTTCTTCTGCACATGGCGACAAGAACTCCACATCATCAAAACAGCAATGAAGTCATTCATGGCACTGAATTAATTTCACAGCACTCCAGAATGGCCAAAAACTATACAAAGTAACCAAAAATTAAAGGGTGCTTTATAGCAGTTTGGTGCGCGCATGCATGCGCAGGACAAAAACGTGTTATTCACGCATGCGCGCTCGACGCGCGGATGTCAACACAAAAACCCGCGCATCTGCTAAAACGGTGCATTAATTGAATAGGTTGGCCTCCCAACTACTTACGGACCGCCTCCCAAGTTGATTTGACTCTCAAATCAGAGCCGGATCCGCAAAATCGGCGGGTTAATGACCTAAATAAACCCTAAAAGGGTCCCTTTTCACACTTTGAGAAGGTTACGTGACCGCCCGAGGAGATACTATAAAAAGCCGTGAGGATACACTGTTTTGGCAAGGAATTCTAAGCACTGTTATGTTGTTCAGTTGGTTTAAGGGCTCATCCTTTAACAACAACCCATCAGCTGCATCACCGAGATTTATTTCACTGCTATGCTCAGTTCTTCTCATTTGTAAGGAAAGCAAACTGTGTGAGGGCCCCAAAGAGCCTTCCGTTGGGGGGAGAAGGAACCTATGGTCTCTTCCTTCAACGTGCTCAGGTTTCATTAATACACCAGACTGAAACCATTGGTGACACATGTGTCTTGTGTTTGATGTTTGTTGTTTCTTTTCACAGTTTTATTTGTTTTCAGTTGATATTAGCTTGTAGTTT